>CM062805.1:1292846648-1293026878 GCA_031772625.1 Pinus tabuliformis
AGGTACCAGAAAGTGACTGATACCCAGTGGGGACAGAAGGACCACCGTGTAAAAAAGATTCAGGACTTTGAGTAAACACGGACGACTGACCAGTCATATTTACAGGAGTGTAAATACCTCTAGGCGGAAAAGGAGTACGAGGTGGAGAAAAACCTACCCCTGAGTTGTCCAAATAATTGGTTAACGAAAGGTACCAGGTAGTACTTCTAGGAGGACTGTAAAATATGGATTCACGCTCCCTTAGATCAATAGTAAGTTGACCTTCAAGGTTAGAGACACCTATATCCTCCTCTGGAGCAAGTTCTTCTATAGCAATCAAACCAGTAGGAAGATTTTCGGTGATAATTCTTTCTATTCTTGGTGAATCTGGAACACTAGAAGTTGGAGTAACAGGTTCAGATATTTCAGGTTCTTCGCCTGTTTCACTGGCAGATGAAAAACTACCAGCAAGCTCGGAAACTGTAACAGCTTCGGGATTATAACCTGTCTCTAAACTTTGGTAATCTGGATGGACTACCAAGGAAGATTCTCCTTCTTCAGGTGAACCTACTCTACTGTCACTAGGAGGAGTTACAAGGACCTTTAAACCTTCTAAATTACCCGGAATGTCTTCAGGAGATTCACCCCGCGATTTACGGAGTTTTCTTAACAAATCTATTCCGGTAACAATCTCAGGAGACTTGCCCCGAAGTCTACGGGACTGTCTCGGTAATTCCGCCACAATTAAAGATTTTTAACTACAACACACGAAAACAAAGTAAAAATTTCAAATCAAACCACCTAAAGTCTTCTAAAGAAGCAAACAAATTTGAAGCACACGCCTAAATAATCTAGAGTGTCAAACCACACACAAACAGTAGTCTTCCGGACCAAAAGCGCTAGTTGGTGATGAAATCCAACCTCGCTGGATTCAGTACAGAAATGGCGGGTGGAACAGTTACCCCGGCAACCTGCTTAATGAATAGACCGGCACAAGTTCCTCCACTTTAACCGTCTCAAAGTGAAGTGAACCCCCCGGAAAATCCAAGTGAGTATAACCGACGTCTGCTCCAGGTACAGTGGGACCTTCCCTCCACCGTCACCTCGGTAGAACCCTAAAGATTATGGTCACTAAAGTTACCAATCACAACAATTACACCTGGGGGAACAGTCTAAACTCCGACAGCACGCAAGGGCAGAGTAACAAGCTCCAATCCCCTTACCGGCTCCTTGACAACAATCCAAGGTTTACCGATAAGTGACCCCTGGCTCCTCGACAATGGTTAATCCGAGGTTTACCGTTTGTAATACGTACTGTCTGGCGTCGTTCCCAACGAGGGGGGAATGATCCCCTCACTGGTTCGGACACGAGCTCGTGCTTCTCCTTTAAGAGGAGCTTTCCCAGAGTATAACTGAAACAATTGGATTTAATCTACTCAAGATAAACTATCTGTTTGGTTTTGTAGTCTTGGAGAGTTAAGTACTCACCTACTCCAAGACCCTAGCCTAAGCTATGTTGGTGTTTCAGAGCCCTAGAAAAATAAAAATTACTAGATTGATTTTAATTTAAGCGTTACTTTTAAGGTTGTTTCTTAAGTCAAAAGGTGATGGAAGTGAAACCAGTGGTGTGTTGACTCGACTCGAAACCACTACAAAATGCACCTAGGATGATTTACCCACTACTTTACTTTTTCGATGAATTGCTTAACTAAAAAGTTGAGAGAATGCAATTTTTATAAAAGCAACTTCTTAATTAAGGACAATCAAAGAAACAATTCGTTTGTCTTTTCCAAGCATAAAAACATGACCACTCTTTACTTGCACGAAAAAACTCTTTTTCTCTTTCAAAAACAAAAAGCTACTTGAAACAAGACTTCTAAAGAAGATGTTTTTGTATTTTCCTATTTAACGAAAAACATAAATCTATTTTAATAAAAATCAATTGCAAACTATGAAATCTATGAAAAATTCACTCAGAAACGAAACAAATCAAAAGGAAATTACCCTAATTAATCCTAATGAGGCAAAGCCAACAATGATTATTCTAAGGTGTTTTACTTGATCACAATCAAATCAAGGACTAGCTTATTGCAGAACCAAAAACTAGTCAAAACAAAACTCTAATCTTTTTGTTCTTTTGTAAAATGGAAATCAACACTTTATAAACAAGTAATTCAAAATTTGACCCAAAAGACAACTTAAATGGCAAGCTGCTCACACAAGGAGACTTTACGACAGGCCCGACTTCTAAGAAGGCTGACAAACCAGAGAGATCTAAGGTTGGACAACTTTCTACCGTCAAAGTCACTACAGGACCTATTGAAAAATCAAACCCTAGGCCTAAACTTCGTTGAAATCCACTAAAACACTCAAAGCTCACAAAACAAGTCTAGGTGAAAATTCTTGACAGGGTACTAAAGGATCTGGGTAGAAAACACTAAGAAAAAACAAAATCTAAAAGCAATTAAAGCAAAAATGGAGTTTTCCTAAATTCTACAGGAAGACGCAGGCAACCCGTTATAACAGGCGCGGGCCCGCTCTGTGCAGACGGCAACAGCGCGTCCAAAGACGCACTGTGCAGAACTCAGAGGGTGCGTCTCTCTGGAAAAATTAAGAAAAACCAAATCTAACTAAAGCTAAAGCTAAGCCACCCAAATACTAATTCTCACAGTCAAAAACCAGAAAATAAAAATGATTTTCTCAGAGTAAAGTTCACACAAAGGAAAAGACTTTCTCATTAATGGATTCCCCAGCGGAGTCGCCAATTTGTCGTGGCGGAAAAAGTCGTTTGTGCGGGCACAACTGACCTCCCTAGGAGTCTAAACTCTCTAGCGACAAACAAGACAAAATGGAGTGCTCTTTCTCTAAATATACCTTTTAAAACATGAAAACTACAAGTGTTTAGGCTTACCTTATTCCAAAACGCTGTTGTTGTAGTCCGTCCTTGCCGATCCGGATGAGCTCCTCCTTCACATCAATTCCTGCAACCACAAACAATCAAACAATTACCAAGCACTTGCATTTCATATAATAAAACATATATTCAACATGCAGACCAAGGAACACATGAAATAACTCATTAACACAAGCTATTGAGAAAAATAAACCAGTTTGTATTAATAATGAAACAAAGAAACTCTTACAACCTGGCCTTGGTGTTGTGCAAGTTCCTCCCAGGGTCCATCAAGGGTTTTCCTCTACTTTGACAAAGCTCACCCACTTCCAAGTAGAATCAAGCAAAGACAATCTCTCCTCACAAGGTTCTAAATGGGAGTCCTAATTCCTGCAGCATTTACCCAAAGAAAATGTATAGCTTCAACCTCCCCTCCTTCTGGCTCAATGCCTTTATTTATAGTGCTGTAAAGAGGTTATTCAGGTCCACCATCAATGGGATAATCCCCCTCTTTGGGTGGGATAGCTCCCTTATTGATGGGATAAGTTCCCCCTTAATAGAGATACATGAACCAACTGGAGGCGCATCCAAATCATCAAACCGACCTCTAGAAAGTTCTAGAAGTAACCACAAGTAACTTTTTTAAGATGAAACTCGCGCATTTTGCCTTTTACAGAAGGACGCACCTGTCCTTTAACTTACAGAGCGTCCAAAGACGCAGACTTTGTGAACATGTTCAGCGTCCCCGCAGGTAAGGCTAGAGAGAACCTGCGACCCCAGAGATAAACATATTTTTTACAAGACTTTCTCTCTCCTTTGAGTTTGAGATGGATAACAGAGGCATAAGACTTGCCTAAGTGGGTAGCATGACTGTTGATTTGAGCCATACTAACTGTAAGTGGTCATGGTGACATTTTTTAGTGTAACAATGATTGAGTGATGTGACCAATGGCATAGTACTTAGGTGCTAAGCCCTTTAGGATCTCGATGAGGGCCTATCTCCTTGCGTTCTTGGTCTATGCCCTTGGTTCTTTAGGCTCCACAACCAAGTGCCAATTAGCATCGAAAGTTCCCTGTATCAGAACTTTCTTTGGATTGCAATTATAGAGAGTTCCAAAAACTTTGACGTCCAAAATATACTTCCCACGTGGCATCTAGATAACACTTATGTGTTAAGCCATGCTCTATGCCCTTGGTTGTTTGGGCTCCATGACCAAGTGGCAATCAACATCAGAATCTCCCTGTATCGGGACTTTATCAAAATGAAATTACGAAGGAGTTACGAAATCTTCGACATATGATATACCTAGGGTGACATCATGCTAGCGTTATCATCTCCACTTGGTGTCTCGTTAGTGGTGGCACATGTCACTAGGATTTTCTCCATTAGGCCACTTAATAATGTTGAACCTGACTGGCATGTGTCCTTTGTATAACCACATCATGATGATGTCATCTTCCACGTCAGCTCTTGAGGGCCAATCAATGACTTACATGTGTACTGTATGAGGAGAGAGAAAGGGTCCCTCAATCCTTATTTTGCAAATGATATCCTTTGTAAACCTTGCTCCCTGCAACCCTCGACACTTTTAAAAATGATTCATTAATAAGGAGTTACGGAATTCTGAAACTCTGAAGTTCCAAACCTTTGAGGTTCCAATATTCCAGCCTGCTTCCGATATTCAACCTGCGCCGATATTCAACCCTTCTAATGTCCCTAGTCTCTGATCCTCCGAAATTCTACCTACTATGATATTCAACCTGCTTCCAATATTCGACTTGCTCCTAAGCACTTCAAGTTCTTCACTTCAACTATCAATAAATTTTAATCCTAAGATCCATTTGTGGACTTCCATATATCGTTGGAAATATTTTTCAAAGGACTAACCACTGGAGAAGGTCTGATACAGTCCTTGAGTCCATTTTCTACCCGAAACATGTCTGCAAAATGTCCGCCACTCTTTGCACCTTAATGCTAGTCTAATTGACATCAATGCCAACATACCAAGTGCCACCATTCAATCAAACAATGTAATTGTTCCAACACTTCTTGCATGCTTTCCATGATGTTCCTGAAATACCTATAAATGCAATGATTCATGACAATTAACCATCAAACTAAAAATCTCCTATTATTACATGTTTCATGCAGATTTTTTGTTCATGCATTAACAATGTGCTTTGGAAAGAGCAAGGAGAGATTCTAGGCTCATGGGCGCACTTAGAAAGGTTGAAGGAATGAAGAGAAGAGGCTTCAGGGCTTTGGCACACGCTCAAGAGAAAAAGGCAATCAGGGTAAGGCACATGACACAAGTCCGAAGGACGAAGGAGGAGGCTTTGGGCTTCCCAAGTGTGATGTGCGCAAAAGGGGGAGAAGGAGGGTGCATGGCTTACTCTTGAAGGCTGGAAGATAGAGCTTTGTGCCTTCAAGGTGCACTCAAGAGACCAAGGAGGGTACATGACACAATTCTGAAGGCTAAAGGATGTAGCTTCATGCCTTTAGAGTGCACTCATGTGCTGAAAGGGTCAAGAGGGTGCATGGCACATAGTGGAAGGCTGAAGAGTGGAGCTTAAGGCTTTCAGGGTGCACTCGCATGCTCATGGAGGGTGTATTCTTTCAGGTAAACATAATGCACTCAAAGGAAGGTTTAGTTTCTGAAGGGCATAGTTCAAAACAAGGGCGGGGAAAGTTATTAAGGAGTGTGCTTTGCGCTCTTGGAGGGCACATGGTGCACTTCCGAAAATAAAGTAATCCCGATTAAGGCTTAAGAGTGTGCTCATGCACTCCTTGCCTTCGTGGGTTCACTTTGCAACCAAAATTTGTTTACCAACGCGACACTAGATGACCAAGGCGACACTAGACATAATGGTAAGGTAAACTCTAGAATTTGAATGTAGTGAATTTTTGGAGGGTGTTGTAGCAGCAACCATAAGTTCCCATAAAGGTGGATCTTAAAAACCACTAGTAACTTGAGCGATTTAATTTTAGCTTAACTAGCCAAGAAAAATTGATAAAACTAATAATAATAACAATAATAAAAACAATTATTTATCTTAATTTTATTTTGGCTGAGTCAAAATGTTTACATAACATTACATTACAAATATCTACCATATTGGGTTGGAGAGCACCTTTTGGCACAATAATTTTTATGTTATGACCAATTTACATCCATCTTAACTCTAGATCTACCAAGGGGTGAGATAAATCAAATCTCTTTTCACTCTAAAAATGGTTTTCATATCAAGAGATTTGATGCTTTTGCATGCTTGGTAGAACCAAAGTTAAGATGGATCTAGATTGGTTTAATTTCACCTTTAAATAGACTATATTTCACATGAATACCATCTCTAAAAATGGTTTTCATATCAAGAGATTTGATGCTTTTGCATGCTTGGTAGAACCAAAGTTAAGATGGATCTAGATTGGTTTAATTTCACCTTTAAATAGATTATATTTCACATGAATACCATAAGTCAATATGATGAAGTTATTTCTTTTTTAACATTTTTTTTAATTTTTAATTTTGTTTTTGACTAACAATGCTTACATTATATTACATTGCATTAGCTTAAACATCCCAAACACATTTTAATTTGACTTTAATTTTATTATGACCTAATCATAATATTTACATTATATTACATTATGTTACACATCTCTACCATAATAGGTTCACAATAAATTTGTTGGAAGACTCAAAGTTGTTACCTTAAGTTGAGTGGAGAGCTCACTTGGTAGAACCAATATAGATCCACTCAAAACTGTAACAAACCTGTAGATACATTTTTGTTTTGTTATTATATCCAAAGTTTTCTTTATTCAAATAACATATATATTTTTTTAATTTGAAAAGAGACATTTGTCTACTTCCTCATACTGAGTTGTAGAATAAGATTTATTTTTGTTTTGTTATTATATCCAAAATTTTCTTTATTTAAAGAATATATATATATATGAAAAAAATACACTTGTCAACATTCAACGAAAATGTCTTAGCTATTTTTGAATAATAGTTAAAGAATACAAATATATATATATAAGAAAAAAATACACTTATCAACTCCAAGTAAAATAAGACTCTAGATTTCAACGAGAATGTCTTAGCTACTTTTGAATAATAGTTACATTTAATCCTAATATAATAATAAGTTTATTATTAAATTAGAATTTAATCAATTAAATTTCCAAAATAAATTATTGTATATAAAATTTGTGTTATTGCTATGCAGGAATGTCATCATTTACTTCTTTTATTTTTATTTTTTATCTCTAACAAATTGGATTAAAAATAGTATTAAAACTTAGAAACTGCTTAATAATTACACATTATATATTAAAGCCAAAACTTACATTAAAAAAACCAGATTGAAATTTTATCATCATATATGGACAATTGAAAATTGAAGAAAAACACTTGATATGAGCAAGTATTTTTAAATAAATCATTTTCCTATCTAATATTGAAACTCTACACAACCTAATCTCATCCAATATCTCTGAAATAAAACACAAAATGAAAATTTATTGCATCTTTGCATGTCAAAATTTCACAAGCTTTTTAAAATTTGAAATTAAATTTCACACATTGAAATATAAAAAACCAAAATATAATCGAAAATAAACAGCGAAGGTTAAATACAACTTTCCACGTGGATCGAATTTCAGACATTGAAACACTCAAGAAACCTAAAGCCAATGTAGAATCCTTCCGAAGAAAATTTCCAGCGACAGAATTTTGAAGAATACGAAGTGGCGTCTTTCACCGCCATGGCGAAATTGCAGGCAGGGTTACAATTGACTATGTAGTGCCTGCGTTGCTTTCTGATTCAGTTGTGGATTTCGATTGTGAACGGGAAGAGGTGGAGCTCCTACTATAGGAAACGCCTCTCATTGGACTATTTGAAACGACTTCCTGTCCACCACCGCCTTCTTCTTCAATTTGCTGTCCACCACCGCCTTCTTCTTCTTCCTCTTCCTCTTCTTCAACCAAACCAGTGATTATACGAATATCAATGTCATTGTCATCCTCATCCTCATCGCTGTTTCTTGAACCAAGATTCTGCAAGTTATGCCTCACATAAATGATGAATTTCTCCACTTTCTGAAGGCACTTGTGGCTCAGGAAATCGAATTGGATACTGACAGGAATCCCTTCCCGGTACTGGATATCAAGATCACGGAGCAGCCATTCCTTGGTTTTCCGGTTAGCTAATTCCAGAGCTCTGTCAAGATTTTGCAAGATTCTGATCTTGTCCCGTACAGAATAACCGCGATCAGTAGGAGGAGAATAAACAGAGGAATAAGGAGGAACCTGAGGCCGGCGGGAACCTGAGACCGAGCTTCCCTGGATCTTTCTCGCCTTTTTCGTCTGATCTTTAACTTCTAGGGTTTCTATTCGTCTCTGCCCTGAACTGAGACGTGAAGAGGTATTTTCCTGAACCTTTGTTCTTTTAATTGTTGCTCTGACATTTTCTGCCTCCGGGTTTTCTTCTTCCTCTGATATATCGGAGGCCCTGCGTCTCTTGGTTCTGGCTGTTTGTGCCGGAATATTGTAATTGCTTTCAAAGGATCTGATCTTCTTTCTTACAGCTCTAAGCAGGCGAGTGACTTCCCTCTTCCAGAGTTCGAGTAGTTGCTTGAGTTCTTGCAATTCCTCTGCGCTAAGACCGTCCAGTCTAAGCTTTTTCTCTGTCAGACTCGAGAAGTTCACTGCAGAGTCCGCCATTGAAAGCTCTAAATTCTCGCATCATGGAAGAGATATTGTGCGACTTTTGATTGAAGTTCTCGCGTAGAGGCGGGATGGTTGGACGCGACGATCGATCCGACGACGTTTAAGTTCTTTTAGTTTACTCGTTATTCATTCACCAAACCAGAACTGGCCTTTTAAGCCGTAAAAGCAAAACAAAGTGGCATCTAGATCGGTTTTAACAGCCCCCAAGCGATGCCATTGGAGGTGTAATTTGTACGAGACGTTTTATCGATGGGATTAAGTCTATTAAGTTATACATATTTATATTTTATTTTCGCTTAGTTTAATGAGGCCGAGGAGTTGCCCGGAAAGTTATGGAAATTCCGGTTATATTTAGAGAAACTCTTGTAAGGATTTTGATGGTGTTGAATCTATTTCCACCATCAAAAACATGATTCAAACATTGTCTCTACAAGATTTTTTGAAATTTTTTTACTTGGATTCTAGCCACTTTTGGCCGTCCAGTCAATTCCTTAGCCTCGTTAGATGATTCCGTTTATTTTTCTTGGTTTGAACATGTGGCTAAAGAAATACATGCTTTCAACTATTATGCCCACTCAAACTCTATTAGTTAGATATTGTAAAATTATTTTTTTGAGTTGTAGAGAAATTTAGTTAGACATAGTAAACCCTAAAACCTTTTGAGTTAATTCTGTTTGAACTAGTAAAAAAGGTTGAGAATTAAGATGGTTTTAAATTAGTTATTATTATGATATGATTTTTAAAAGGATATATTAAAAATAAAGTAATTTTTATGATAAAATTTAACAACTAGAAGACAAGTGTGTAATATTTGTAATATTAAAAAAAGTATAAGATAAAAAACATTTTCTATTAAAATGTTTATGTATATATTAAGTTTCAATTTAAAAATATTGTTACATCATTAATTTTCATTAAGTTTCAATTTAAAAATATTTGTTACATCATCAATTTTCATAGCTTGTTAAAACATAAAAGTTAAAGATATCTAAGAAAGTTTTTTATAATTTTTTTCAAATATATTAACAAAGTGTTAACAACAATCAATTAATTATTAATCAATTTCTCAAGAACATCTTAAACATACAATTTCATATTTAGAGACTTGATTCTTATTTTACATTAAAAAATTATAAGATGCAAAACATTTTCTTTTAAAATGCCTTGCCTATACACATTAAGTCTTAATTTTAAAATTTTTGTTACATCATCAATTTTCATAAGTTTGTACTCTTTTCAACTATATTAACAAAATGTCAATAGAAATCAATTAATTACTAATCAATTTTTCAAAAACAACCTGAAAATAGAATTTCATGTTTAGATTTGATCCCTATTACCATATGATACATTTAGTGTTCAAATTGATACATGAATTCACTTACTCACCCCTAACTCACTCTTTAATGACACTTTTCCCTGTAACTAACTGAGTTATGATGCATCTCCCCAATACGAAGTTGTAAAATGTAACTAAGTGACTTATAACACATCTACCCCATATTAGGTTATAAAATGTGTTTCTCATTGTAATTAGTAACTAAAACACCAGAAATTACTCCATGCTTTACTTGCAAAGGCTTTACTCTCTTGAGGGAGAGGTGTAAAGTTTGAATCATTTTCCCCATGTTAAAGTAAGTTTGAATATTTTTCTCCCATGTTAAAGTTAGTATATAGTACTTTAAGTGGGTATAGATCATCTTACTTCCCAACAATGTTAAACATGCATTGTATGTAAAATGGCATGAAGCTCTTATAGAGCTTCTCATACATTGATAACATAAGCATGCCTGGTTTGTAACAAGGCATGTAGCTTATTTCTATAGCTTAATGTTTTAAAACACCTTATATAACTCTTATTGAGCATTCCAAGGTATACTATGAGAGGTTCTTTTGTAATTCTATATTGCTTAGGATTATATGCTTTGAGATATCCCTTCCCTAGTTTACAAGAAAGATAACAAAAAAACTTTTTTAAGCAATATATGAGAAAGAAGTAATTAAAGAAATCTAGACTCTAGGTCTAGAAAGAGCACCTAGGTCGAATGGATTGAAAATTAATTTCTATAGAGCTTGTTGGCCAATAATGAAAGGACTTTGCCGAATGCTTAATGGGACCAAAAGGAAATTGCTACCTGAGGTGTGGAATAAACTCCTCATTTCTTACCATCATAATTACAAGTAACAAACCTAACTACTTTATTTAATAGATTTTGACCTATTATTGTTTGCAATGTTTCTTATAAAATTTAATGAAGGTATTGTCAAATTTCTATGGTCATTAATACCCATTCTAATTTAAAAAAGAATGGAGGTTTTCTCAAGGTGGGACAAATAACAAATAATATCGTAAGGTGGGACAAATAACAAATAATATCACCTTGCTGCGTGAGATTATCCACTCCACCATAATTGCTAAAGAAAAAGATATGGTTATAATAACTGAGATGAAAATTATTTTGATAAAGTGTGGCATATTTTCTCTTTGTTGTGGTATGAATGTTTGGTTTTGATTCAAAATTATTGAATGGATCAAAGCATGCATTGATTACCGTTGGATTGTCCCTAAAGTGAATGGTCAATTGACTCCTTTATTTTTGAAAGGCCTTCACCAATGGTTCCCGTTCCTCAACGCTTTATAATATCTAAGGTGAATGCTAAAGAAGGGAAGGCAATAAGGTTCTATTCTAGGAATGTGCATAGCCAGAGGACATACAAAAATGTCAAAACTAGATATAATAGAAAAATCAAATGAAATATTCCAAATATATCCTTTTATTATGATAAGCATAAGAAAGAAATCAATGTTCACTTCCCTCTTAAGGTGGGGTAACCTTTCATTGAGCAAAACTCCAAATATAATGATACTAAAAAAAAATTCCATAGCCTCCTAGATCTATTGTGTAGCACTTAGGTTTTGATCCCTAGAATCAATGTGAGGAATCAAACAACATTTTTTGGGGTTAAAACTCTTCCACCTAATATAATCATCCCATACTGCTATTCTATACACAAATACCTTTCCAACAATGCAAGAATAACCTTAGATGATGTCTGTATGCAAAATTTATGTCACCTGGAAGTTGACCTTCCTATTTTGACCACCATGATTTGAGAGGATGCCATGTCAACCCCTATTATTCATGTAAAAGAGCTAGCCATGTGGTTATGATGAAGAAGAACCTAGAACAACAATACATATTGTAACTCTATTCAAGAGTTTAAGGAGTCAAACTTAACCACTAGCAGGTTATCAAGTTGTGTGTAACCTTATCGAGTTGTGTTTAACCTAACCACTACGAGGAAAAGGGGTTCCATTCTATTCGAGTGAATTTTGTTCCATAAATAAGTAGAGCATATGAGAGTGGATAAAGCGAGAAAATAGAGATGATTTTTATATTGTAGTATCCCATAGGCCATGAGTCTCACTCTTTTATACTTGCATTCATTTCCATTCAAAGAAGAGAGAGCATAATAGCCTCACCTTCCAATTGGGATTTCCACTGAAAGGGTTTTCTAGGTCGTATTTTGTGTTATTGTGGTCTATGAGTGATTGTTCTATTTGTTCTTTATTTTCTACATAATTATAATTTGCACACATATGCAATATATAGTAATTAACAAATCTGTAAATATAAGGAGAAATTAATCCTCATAATGTAGATTTTGGATTTTATAATAGATTTTAGTGGATACGTTGTGACAAACTATCTAATGGAATGTCCACAAAGTTTTACATGTCATATCAACTTAAATGGACAAGCTCTTACCCAATGATGAACTCTCTTCTTGGTACCTGTAGCCAACTACACTAACCAAAATTATACATGCACTTCTTTATTCAAACCACACTTATCCACCAAGTTAGGGTTAACATAACTATAATTAGATCCAGGGTCAATCAAAATAGAAACAACTTGATCACAAATCTTATCGTCCATCTCAATGATAGATGCCCGATGATTTACCTACCTGTTATCTAGCGTTACATAGATTCGAGGAATGCTCTTCCCAACATCCCCAATAATTTGCGCCTCTTGTGCACTATAGATTTGAGGCCTACCACCCTGATTATGCGAACAATCCCTCTTAAGATGCTCCTTACCACATGTCCAATACTCCAACCATGTTGTACCCTCACCTCTATTATTCCATTGTGACCCATGTCCCGATCTATCTGCATTTAACTTCTTATGTGGTGCAACACTCTCTTTTTCTTCTGCATTCTGAGTCCTTGTTTTCTTTGGTTGTCATTTACCTTTACTTTTATCTTTCCCTTTCAATCCTTGCTGAGATTCTATCTTACACTTTCATTGTTCATAGTAATTCTTTATTTTCCCAATAACTTCCTCAAGTGACTGAGGCTCGTCATACTCAATTCAATCTCTAAATGCTAATGACAATCCAATGAAAAATATTTGAACTTTAGCCTTTTCATATTTAAGATACGGTACATACCTCAATAGATCTAGGAACTTGGTCGCATACTCCTCATCTGTCATCAATCCCATTTTAAGCTCATATAATTCCTTGGCTTTGTTGTGGTAGTACCTTTCCAACAAGTACTTCTTTATGAAGAGTCTCTTGAATTCATGCCAACTCAACTCCTCTGTCCTGATGTATCTGACCCATTTTACATCTTCCCACCAGATGTCTTCTTTACCTTTCATGCTGAAGATAGCTATTTTGGCCTTCATATTCTCTGTGTACTCATGCAGTTCAAAGAACTTATTCATGCCAAGTAACCAAGCCTTTGCATCCTTTGACTTCTTCAACTCTCCATAAAAATTAGGTGGCTTCACTTTCTTAAATTCATTTAGAAAGTATCCCTTGTCACTCCTCCTATAAGGGTGATAACGATGACAATCATAGTGCCTATCAGAACCAGAACTAGAACAGTACCTGTGTCCATCACCTCTCTTATCCGAAGTATCTAAGAATCTACCATCTCTAATGTTGTCATCTCTATCTGACCTACCACCACCATGATATCGACTTCCATATGCCCCATTAGTCCCATCCTCCAGTCCATAGCTGATCCAGAGTGGCCCCTGTCTCTACAATTCTGACAATCTATGAAGGATTACTGCATTGACTTATGCTTGTTTCTCCTGTTCCTGCATGATTCTGTCATTATCTGCTTTGAAACTCCTTATTTCTTCCTTCAAACTCCTCAATGTGTCTGCTATGTCAGAAGAGTTCCCAACACCACACTACTCATCTAATTCATAGGGAGAATATTTGTAGTCTACAATCTTGCTAGTCATCTTGATCTCTTCCTGCAAGGCATATTATGTCAGCTAAACAAAATCATAAACAAACCAACGTACCTTAGTATAATTTAGGGAGTCTATAAGACCGACCAACTTAGCAGAATACATATATAAACATAATCATAACAACATATAGATATCATCCTAACCATAGTCCAGTCATCAATGCATGATCATCTCAACCACACATCTGACCTCATGCATGAAAACTACACCGATATCAATGTATGCATAATCAACATATGGACGACATGCATGTATACAAGATACATACAAACATTGACATGTATAACCAATGTATATATGACATACATGCATTCACAACAGTTACATTTAGCAACGACACCATCAACTTTCACATGGTGACACGACAAAACCATACCCAACACCATGCGTATACAACCAATACATAGACCATAAACATAAGAACACATATTCAAATACCATGAATGCATGACCAACACACTGCCCATCCAGTCCAAGGGGTGAACCATGCTATGATACCACTCTGTAATACCCTCCTCCCACATGTACCCAAGCAACCGACCAACCGGGGTGAACATGTGATGAGAGGCTACTATGATCTGATTCAACCTTCTAGGTCACCTTAAGGAAGTGGAACCGATAAAACACAATTAAACTAACCATCCACACATCCTACAGAACCTCCAGGAGTTACCCTTCATTTATAGGTGACCAAACTCTAAGGAAACTCAGTAGTTCAAGGACCTAGAGCCCTAGTCAGTCCCTTGCCAAGCCCTCCAAGCGACTGAGGGTCCTAGTCACTCCCATGAGCCTGCCTGAGTGTGATTGTAGCCTTTTTCTGCCAATGCTATGCCAACAACTGTGAGATTTAAGACTAAATTCCAGGGCTAGGACCCAATCACTGCCCAAAACTTCATGGAATTTACAAAAATGAAAAGAAACATAGAGATAATCATGGCAATACAAATTCTTGAACAAAGACTTGACTGGACCCCTACTAGCCATGACATGCATTTCATCAAACAAGTCACAAATATGCATTCTATAGGTCATAATAATAAATCTAAGAATAGGGGTCTTATACTTATCTAAGAATTGCTAAGAAACATTGACGCCTTATCACATTAGCTGCATTATCATCTATTAGGTCATAGATTCATTGCTCAATCATTTACAAATCAAAACATGATGAGAAACATACATTTTCATTGTCATAAAACATATTCATAACAAACATATAAACAACAGAAATAATGAGGATATGAAAACCATATATTCCACATATGAATCAATACATTTGAAATACCAAGGAAATGAAATCTTATTAATGAATGCAAAAGCCAAACTAGTATGGGACTACCACATTTCACCTGACCATAGATTGGTTGAGCCAAGTCTCTCTTCAGGAAACCACCCCCGTGCCATATTCTAGGCATGAATGTGGGACTCAAACTAGAAGAACCAACGAGGGCTTCCCGAGGCTAAACCACCTCACCCTCATTAATAGAATCAGACTTTACCACAATCCTCCCTCGATCACTAGGCCATAAACAAGCATGGATGCCACTAGATTTCTCCACCTACACCATGCAGAATTTTCTTGTCTCCTAGTCTCTGGGCTTACTGCAATCCACAGTACAATCCAACAATCACTAGGCCATAATCAAGACACCACCCTCCATGATTTACCGTATATCCCACCATTCACTGTAAGGATTCCTAGGTCTGATCAAGGGAAACCACCTTTAGGCTTTACCGTAGATCCCTCCATTCACCGACCGGGGATTCCTAAGCCCATAGAGGCACACAATACTTGGATTTAACACAACCCACAGTCCCCTTTAGGGGTCAATAGGTCAGTGGCTTTACCGCAATCCACAGTCTGATTTAGGGATCACTAGGCCATGTGTTTTTCCTTTCAGAGATCCACCTCACTCAACTTTGAATCCACCTGACAGCCCAATTCCACCAAAAAATGAGGACCCATCACCTCAAGGCTATCCAGAAATGGCAAGGCAAGTCTGAAGAACATTGTCACACTTGGTAGAACCCATAGCCACAACAGAAAGTGAACCAAGAACACACATGCATAACCGCGCATGCCACATCTAGCAAGGAAATCAATCATGCAAATCGATACCTGAAAATAATCCCGCTGTAGGTGCTACATCTTGCTCTTCCTTACTTGATATTTTCTTCCTATTTTCCTTCTTTTCCTTTCTTGATCCAATTCTAAATTTCTCCAAGAAAAATCTATGTGTCGAAGAGCAAGAGACAAAGAATAGAGAAAGAACTCCAAAACTAAACTGACAAAAGGTACCAACTAATCCTCAGAAGCCTTTTTATTAATGTGGCCTCTATTTTCTTCATTTTTCCATTATTTTCCTTCATTTTCCTCCTCACATGCAACCTATGAACTTTCACCTTCCATTTCTCCTAATTTCCATTATTTTCATAAATAAATTGCCAAAAATGCCATTTTTCCTTTCCAATGCCATTTTCTTGGAATACATAATGACATCATCCAAATAGATGACAACTAATTCATTTATTGAGCCACGAAAGACAATATCCATCGCTCTTTGAAAGGTTTCCCCGACATTAATCAACCCAACAGGCGTCTTCCAGTAGGAAAATGTTCCCCATGGATTTCTAAAGGTTATTTTGAGCTAATTAATAGGGGAAACCATGATTTGGTTATAGCCCAAAAAACCTTCCAATAAGGACAAAATTTTAGAGCCGGAAATGAGCTGTAATATTTCCTCCTATGGGTAGAACAGGATAATTATCCTTGTCAAAGGGTTTGTTGAGGGTTAAGAAATCAATGCAAAGTCGAATGTCTCGATTTTTATGTACCAAATTAGAAACCCATTGAGTATGATGGACATGGAAAAATATTCTAGCTACCATAAGTTTGTTTAACTCACTTTTAGTAGCAGGTTCAAGACTAGGGTGCATCTTTCTTAATTTATGTTTCAATGGTTTGGTTTGGGGTCTTCTTTTTCCCAAGGAAAAATCACAATTTTATTCATTTTGAAAAAAATTACATATAGTAGATGCTAAAAATCATATGCATAATAACAAATCCTGATGACCAAGATCAATAAAAACTCATCAAAGAGTTACCCTATTCTACTCTTTCCTACCTTTCTTTTTTTCCACTTTCCACCAACCACTAGAGTTGGGCGTGGATGATATAATTGTCATTTGATTCTCTTTTAAATTTGACCTGATTTCTTTGTCAGAATCTGAACTTTTTGATGCATGAATTTGTTTGGTACCACTTTCTTCTTTCTCGGATGTAATAATCTCAATATGCTATTGTTGTTCAGAAGGCATTAGAACTAATGCTGATTTGTGCTTGACTTCATCTTTTTGCATGGTTTCCTGGGATTTTTGTGAATTGATATTTGTGGTATTGTCTATAGCTTCTGCTTCTTCTATTTCTACTGCCTATGTTTTTGAAAACTGCCAACCTTTTGGCTTTTGTGGTTGTCTCTTTTTCTTTCTTTTTCAACTTGAGGATAAGCACTTTGAAGATGACCAATATGATGACATGTACGACATATGAAGGCCATATTCTCATAGTCAAGGGACTGATACCACTGCTGATTGTTGTGATATAGCATGATGTTGTCAGGTAATCCTTTACTAAGTTCTACTTCCACACAGATTCTGGAAAAGGTGAATATTCCCTTTTAGATTCGATCTGCATCTACCTTTAAAAATTTCCCCAAAGAATTCCCAATGCCTGCTAATACTTTGTGATGCCAAAAATGCAAAGGTAGATTATGTAACCTTATCCACACGGGAATTTTGGAAACCACCATGGTATTTGCATCAAAACTTGGAAACCATGGTGTCATGAATAGACCCATATTGACCCAAAACCATTATCCCTCGTTTAAAGCATATTCCTTATCTTTTGCCATGTCAAACTTGAAAATAAAAAAACCTCTAGAACATAAATGGATATCACAACTTTTTGTCCATGTGGAAAAAATCCATTGATGTAGTGCCTCCGATTTGGGCCAAAATCCATTGAATCTGCATATAACTACTCTATAATGGAAGTCATCATGAATCTCATTTACCTTAGGCAAGTTGATTGTCAAAGTTGGCACCTGGGTCATCTGCTCCATAATGTAGGGACTAGGGATAGTGGGAGGTCGTTCTAGTTGTTTTTTTGGATCCATATTCCCTTTAACTGCATATTTGAATGAAGCTGGGCCTTTTGAGCTTGTCCTAGGGCATCCTCCTAGAAGTCTCGTGTTAAGGAAGATGGTTGAGTTAGGTTGAATTCCATAGTCTTGTAGCTTGCATTCCTCTTGCAAAACTTTCCCTGCATAAATCAGATTTTGTAGACTAGTTGGGATGCCCATCTTATCTTGAATCATTTTTTTAAGAGTTTTTATCCACTCCCAACTTTAGACCCTCATACAAACTGATTTCCCTTCGAGTGATCTAATAAAGATATGGAATGGGGCTCCTTGAGGTGGATCTGGCGTTAGATCGTCAAGGTCCAACCTTGTACTGGTCACAGCTGGTCGACACTCTTTGCATGCCTTTACTTCTTGTTGTGAATAAATGGAAATACCATGCCCATCTCGCGTCTCCCACTGTCGTATGTATATTACACCCCTAGGATTGTAATCATTGAATTGATACAGTGAGAAAAATATACACCATTTTGCAGAACCCTTGCGTTGATCTGGTAAGAACGTTGGGTATACCTCATTTGGGCATTTAGAGTATGAATTTAGAGAAAAGTGTGAAAATATGGCATTAATGTTGATGTCGGAGTTGCCTCTCTTCTGGAAATCACGAGATCCACCGAGAAACAATGAGATCGACATATTTATCCTGAGAAAAATTGTATGGTGGAGACTTCCCACAATCTCTTTTCTAGATCAATTCGATTTGCGTAGGGTGAAAGCACTTTGGAGCTCTGGGGGGATGAAAATCACAGCTTGGGACTCCTTAAAATTTTTCTACCGATCCAACATAACCTCCTTTACATGCTGAGGGTATTGTGTGACTACTTCGGATCTGGGTTCCTCTTGTTCTTTCATTGCGATAATGGAAATGGAGGTGGTCGTGGCAAATAATTTAGGGCTTCTGTGATCCAAGTACTACGTAGAAAAACCCACCATCGTGAGCTCCATGAGCCCCCATGGCTCTCCAAGCCCCTAATCATGTGGAAAAATTTCAAAAGGGTATTTGCGGCACAATTTACTTCTACATACTTCCTTGACAATCATATAGTCTTTGCATCTAAACAAATGTCGATCCTTTGTGAACATTAGTGGGAGTGGAAATCATTCCTCGCAGACAAGATAGTTCAGATATTTTTCGCTGCACCATGTACTGAGAACTAGGTTTGTGACAGAGCCTTGCCTCACCACGACGGGGAGTAGATGGTCACAAACCTGCGAAACCCTAGCCTCCTTTTCCATTCTTAGAGCCTACCTAATTCGGTTTGGTCCAGGGTTTCATTGGGATAACATGTTGCATTATATTAGGATCGAAAGTTTCCGGATCATCATATGTCCAACCGAATACATCCTTGTATTTGTTGAAGAAATGAATAAAAATTGATCTCTCCTTTGGGATACAATCAACCCCTAAATTAATATTATATGAATTAGATTGAGTTCCCATATTAATAACTTCATATTGCATGGAGGAACTGTTAGTTTTACAATCAACCACCCCTTTAAATTTATCATGCAAATTATAAAAAATTTCTAAGCTTGCAACAAATTTAGGAGTAGAATTTACCAAATTGAACGTTTCTTCAACTGAGCATTGTTAATGAACTTTTGAGAAATTACGAAGATTTTATTCATGAGTAAGCTCAGCAATTACTGTATCTTGGAAGTTTTCTTCCACGTGGAGGAAGTTAATGATCTACTGGTCATCATTAAATAACCTCGATTTAGTTATATTATCAAGTATAGATGGTCTGAAAATCAACTCAATAGAAAAAGAATGAGGTTCAAAACCTTCAATAGGTATCAATATAGAGGCTACATTAGCTAATAAGTGTGCTTGATTATTAGATAAATGAATGGAAGTAATGTTAAGGGTTTAAAAATTAGAAAGGAAGTTCCATAACTTAGTATAATAACTCTTTAAATGAGCAGAAATATAATGAATAGAATTCCACACCTACTTAATTATAATCTCGAAATTTCCATATACAACCAAAATTTTAACATTAAGATCAATAGTTTAGTACAATTAAACTCTAACCTACAACCAATAAACATTTTATTTCCTTTTAGATCAAGTAACAAGCAACCAATACCTGCACCTTCCTTTGACCTAGATCCATCAAAGCACAATGACCATACTTCATCATTTACATCTTTAACAATTTTAAAATCAATCAAGGTTTTACCTGGTGTGATCAATTTAGTTCAAGATGCAAGTTCAGATTGTTATTTAGAATTAATGGATGGGGAAATTTCAATAGTGAAATTGCCAAAAAATGAATTAATATCAAAATTTTCTATAGGAGAATCATTCATTACGATTGGTTCATTAGGATCGTTGAGATCAGTAATAGTATGTTGCATATGCCATTCCTTGTTGACCCTTATTTTATTTGGCTAACCTTTCTAAGGCAGCGATAAATATGATCGATCTGTAGTAAAATAACCATTTAGACATTGTGACTAGTCTCTACTAAAAAATAAACCATAAGATTCAGGAATATCAACAACACCAATGTATATTATCTTATGAATCATATGGTTAGAGGATAGTCTAGTAAACAAATCATTTAATTCTCCCACAACTTTAACATTTGTGTGATCAAGCTACACAAATTTAACTTTGGATGGCTTCATGTTTGCATTGAGCTTTTTACAAACATAAAGAGGTTGATAATGTTGGAGGAAGCTCCAGAGTCAACCATGCAATTGTGTACATTTTTGTTGTAAATATTAAAGGTAAGAAAAAAAGGAGGAAGATTAGCCTTCATTTTTTGTGGGGTGGAATCATCTGTGGGGAATTTTTTAATGGTCACTGGACTTGTCCCATTATTGTCAAAATTAGCCAATTCATTATTTGGAGAACTATTTTCTTAAAGATTTCAGCCAGAGTCTTCTGAGCTTTTTGTGTACCATAGGAAATTTCAGCAACTCAAATATTGAGATATTGATTTTTAGTCTTTTGAGATCTTCAATGAGATCATATTACAAATCAAGGACACATTAAATTTTTTTGTAGTTCCTACCTATTTCTTAACATTATTAGTTTTAACAAAGGTAGAAGGATTTGGATCATCAGAGGTATTTTCACTATGAGTGTTGTAAGGATGCTAATTGGTGAAAACATTTTCTCAGAATTTCACAATGTTCCTCAAACAACTCATGGGCAAGATCAGAAAAATGATCTGTGGTAGCAGGAGATTGATTTTCATCATCAATGATTGTTTCCTCATTTCCTTCAACTTAATTTGGTTCATTTTCTTTCTCACCACTTCACATCAAAGCTTGAAGGGTGTCCCCTAATCCTTCAGTACTTAGTCCTTTTGTAGGATTTAATTTATTTTGAGGGGTCTAGAATGTTTTCTTGAAATGAGGTTTAAAATTTCCCTTTCCAGAAGATCCTTCTCCCAAATTCTTCTTAAGAACAATTATTTCATTTGATAGTTTACTAAGAACCTTCTATACAATTTCAAGATCTAAGGCTCCTTGATATTTCTTAGCTAGAGGTGGTTTAGGGGGTACTTCAGGGTTCTTCTGTGAAGAAAAAGAGGTTTGTTTATTTTGAGTATCAAGATTATCTATGGGACTACGCATATCTTTCTCAACTGATATAACTTCATTGAAAGCTTCTTGTAGAGTGGGGTTTTGGGCTCACTTCACACACATGGTAATGGTGATGGGTAAAACTTTCACATAATAGGAAATAATGAGATTTTGAGGAGGCATATATTTAGTAGGAATTTTGCTTTTTACGACTAAGAATCTTACATTGAAATATTTAATTCATTCTTTTCAATCCATTTTCATGTTAGAGAGTTTTGTCACCAAGACTTTAGGTGTTTTATCTTCTAAAATTTTTCCTAGGAAAGTAGTTTCAAACTGACCCCAAGATGTAATGCTTTGAGGTGATTGGGTGAAATACCAAGTAGAGACTTGTCCCTCAAAGGTATAGGGAAATAACTTGCAAACGACACCTTTATGTTGTACATTCTTTTTCCTAAGAGATAACATGGATTTTTTGATGTGGTCATCTACAGGTTGTTTTGAATAAAGGACCATGGCCATGTTTAGGAAGTAATTTACGAGGATTTTTTTGAAATAATGTTGGCACCATGGTACAAAAATTGCATCTGGGTCCAACCAAGGTTTGGAAGGATTATTAGCCTGATTTATTACCTAATTATTCACCATATGGAGTGAATGCTATGATGCTTCAGATTATGTTGATGAAGAGTGCTCAAAGTTTTCTTCTCAAAAGAATCCTCACTAGAAGGGGAGGGTGAACTAGCTAGTGAGAGTGGTGGACTAGTTCCTCCCGGTACTAGTTGAGGTTGTTTTTTTGTAGAAGTAGGCTCACTAGAGGGTAATTCTAACCCTTTCTCTTTGGGATCAACTTCTTGACTAGGGTCAATCTATTGTTTTGGATCAATGTGATCTATCTAGTTATCATGAAATATTTGATTGAATGTACTAATTTTTTAGAACCTTTTGATGGAGGATCCAAAACAAGAGGATTTTTAAGTTGGAAGTCACCATGAGAGGCAAGACATTGAGAAAGATATTCTTCAATAATCCTAACTCTCTCTAATATGTCCTAAATTTTTGACAAGAATTCCCAGGACCTTTGGATCAGATCGAAAATTTTAGTTTCCACTCGAGAATGATTAGGTGTAGCGGGTTCACTGGTACTAGGCTCAATGTGAGAAGGTGGTACTAAAACTAAATCTGACTAAGAGCTAGAAATAGTCTTAGCTGTGGGATGCATTGAGTGACTACAAGTGACTATAGGAGAGCAAGTGGTTGGAGGTTTTTCATGACTCCCTTTAGCCATTTAACATGTGATTAACCCTCCTTCTAGCACCGTTTGTTGGAGGGGAAAAAATGACCATTTGTCAACAAGAGGATATAGTTGAGACCGTGGTTCTTTAATAACCCAATCCATTTGGTGTGGTTTTTCTTGATGGGTTTTAAGGTTCCATTAGGAAAATATTTCCTTCCCTTCGAAGAAAGAAATTGTTAAAGTTATCATAATTACCCTAAGTGAATATTTACAACTAGTTAGGGGGTAACAATCATGTACAAATATATAGTGGTAGAACCACCAGAAGAGAAACCTTAATTGACGTGATGAGATAAATTGTACAAATTTAAAGAATGACTTAAATTTTACATACCAAAATAATTCTGAAAAAATAAAACTGACTTTTATGGAAAAAGTAAATTTAAGGACAACAAAAAAGAGCATGACTTTAATCGTTGTTTCCTCTAAGAAAACAAAAAAGATATTTCAATTCACTTCAATGTATTTTGCACTAAAAATCATAAAATAAAATACAAAAATATTAATATATCTACTAATATATCTTGCACAATAATATTTACTTTACTAAAAGACTAGCGCTAGTTTCTTGTTAAAAAATAATCATCCATTTGACATAAAATAGAGACATTTGTTTATATGAAATGAAAGATAAATGAAAAAATCAAGAAAGTAAAACAATTTGTTGATTCTCTTTGCATAGATGAACATATATGTAGCAATTTTTAATTACTGAAAGAAATTTTATCAATAAAAAATGCACAGAATATGTAAACCAAGTTAAACCATGTAGATGACAATCGTTAGAAAATAACTTGATTTTGAAATCCAAGAAAATAGAATCAATTAAAGATGAATAGACGAATAATTAATCTTAATGCCAACTCTTTGAAACACAGTCAAGTGAGCGACATTATTTAAATTTTAGAATTCCTAAGTCACAGTCAAGGAAACCCACTGAAATCCAAGAAGGTAACAATGGCATAAAAATATTAACACAACTAAATTTTTATATTAAAAACACTTAATATAAAAAAAACTTACAATAAAATGTTTACATTTTTTTAGTGTCACCACAAGTATAACTTCGTCAATTCCATCCCCCCTTTACTCAATGTTTGATCATACATTCATATAGAAAATACTCATATAAAAAAATGCCTTATAAAAAATGCAAATCACGCTCCCCTATAATCTTGGTATCAATGTTACCCCACAAGTTTTGATCTCATAGGTCATATCGACAATATTTTAAAAATAAACAAGTATCGTAACTAAAATTCCATGTCAACAATAAGTAGGAGCTAAAAATATTGCATCCAGAGAGTTGGTCTCAGGATTAATGTCGATCTTTGATAGTCGCTATTAATCCCGAGACCAACTCCTCTACTTCTGCATTCAATCTTGCAGCTGTCGACCCATATGTCTTTAACTCTCTGTATTGTCCTATCGGAGAAATTCCACTTTGTTACTCCCCAGTTGTGAAATGGTATGATACTCCCCAGTCATTTGGTGCTTAGCTTCCTTAGAATTTTCTTTCTCATACGACCGAGCCAACATCCATTGGCTTAATGCCATATCAGAGTCCCATTGTATCATAACTTCTGTGAAGTTTCGATTTCACCTTGGCTCCTTCTGCTTAGCCCTCACAACATTTCTCATCATAGGAATGAGAGTTGTGACCTGCCACTTAGCCATAAGGTGCTAGGCCTTCAGACTCCTGTTGGGGAACATTCTCCCTTTATTAACTGTTATGTGCCCCTGGTCCATTGAACTCTTATGACCATGTGCAATATCGAAAGCCCTCTATATTAGAACTTTTCAACACTCAACTATTATAGAGTTCAACATCTTCAATCCTTCGATTGTCGACTTCTGATATGATGTCATCACTCCATGCAGAGACTATTTAGTGGTGACACATGTCACCCGATTCTAGCCCATTAGCCTACCCAATATTGTTAAATATGCCTGCCATGTGTCCTATTGTACTGACACGTCATGCTGACATCAACTGCCACTGTAGCTTATCAGAGCTAATCATATGATGCCATGTGTCCAACTAGAGGAGAGAGAAGAGGACCTGTCAACCTAGGTTTTGCAATGAAAATCCTTTGTTATTCCTCTTTTGGCATTCCTCGGTGCTTTTAAAGGCTTATTGACACTTACTGATATCACAACTTTATGTGATGCACTCACTTGAAGAAGTTTCAATTCTCCTTCAACCTCTGATACAACCCTCTCCGATGTACCGCACCTCTAAATGCCGATATAACTGATGTGCCGATCATCAATCGTAGATATGTCGATGTGCTGATCTCTGATCACCAATACACCGATGCACTGATCTTTGATATCCCAGTCTTCTTAGGAGTTCATGTCCCTGAACTTCAGTAGGCCATAACCTTTGATCCAGGAGTCCTTTCTTGGACTTGCGCATATTGTTGGAAAGCTTATTTAGAGCACTTTCTAATGGAGTGGGTCTGATGTAGGCTTTGAGTCCTTCTGCTACTTATAAAATGGATGCAAACTATTTTCCACTCTTTGCTCTGGGACACTTCTTCTTGTGTCTGGAATCCTGAACTTCTAATCACCATAGTCATCATTTTATGGCTTCTCTAATAAGCCTGATACTATGATGATTCTCTACACAAAGCTTGTAGCTACCATGGGATTCCATCCTGACCAACACAATAGTCATCATTTTATGGCTTTTCCAATGAGCCTGCTACTGTGATGATTATCTATAGAGCACTAAAGCTACCATGGGATTCCTCCCAAACACCCAATCATCCATGATGATGATTTTATGGCTTCTTCAGTAAGCCTGCTACTGTGAAGATTTTCTACAAGAAGCCTGCATCTACCATGGGATTCCTCCTAGGTCACCACTACCAACATCTGCTGCGCCAAGCAAGCTTGCAACTACCATGCGATTCCTCTTGGGCCATTACTACCAACATCTGCTGCGCAAGCATCCAAGCTAGTCTAGTTGACATCAATGCCAACATTCCTATCAACCATTAGGAAATGCTCCTGCCCAATACATCTCCCCATCATGAATGTTGACATCAATTCCAACACACTTACAGATGCCTTCACTAGGCCACTAGCCATCCAAGCAAAGTCAACAGTCCAACACATCTTATCCAAGTTTGCAAGTATTTTTTCCTTTGCTTCCTAGCAATCTAATCATAAAAATTTGAATGTATATCTGAAGATCCGGACTTGCTTAAAAGAACAAGAAGTCTTGAATTTTTCTTCAAAATATCATGTAGCAACAATGATAACAATCAATGCTTGAAGATGTTCGGAAGGTCAGATAGTAAGGATTCAATGACACTCCATAATCTTGCTGGAGAAAATGATTCATTGTCAACAAATCTCACTATGCCATTCTCATTCATACTATCAACAATGTTAAGGGTTTTGTAAGGATTTCACACTATTGCTACAATAACTAAAGACTAGTAGATCGCATTATCTAGTGCAATGTCATTGTAAAGATAGAGGTTTTGTACAACAGTAAGAACATCATCATAAGTAATATCATTGTTCATGACAAGGGTTTCATTATTAAGGGTTTCATTTGAAGAAATAATTTTGGCATTCATTTTAAGTAAAGGGTTCATCCTCAATCACTGTGCAACAATATGGGTTTCTTCCAATCATTATCTTACAGTTGTCTCATCATTCTCAGGGTTGCTCCAGAATGGAAGAAAGGTAACTTGGCTCATTTTTTGTAGTAGGGTTTCTAGAATAAAAGTCTTGAAGGTTGATTATAAGGGTTTTAATTGTTACAACAATCTATTTATTGTAAAGTGGGTCATTTTCCCTGATACAAGAGCCCACAATTGTTTGTGAAAAACTCACTTCAAGGTGGTTGGGTGGTGCTAGGACAAGTTGGAGATTGCTAGGGCGTTGGAGAATCCTTCTAGTTGGAGATGGCAAATTGAATGCTTTTCTAGAGTACTAGGATGCTGGGGCTCCCATTTTTAGTGGGAGCTGAAGCATTTGATATACTCACACAATTATTAGAAAAGAGTTTGGGCTACTTTTTTGTCTCGGAGGGGGTTTTCCACCTAAAAATTCTTGTGTCTACTTTCTATTTCTTATTTATGTTTTAAATTGCTGCTAAATATTAATTAATGAAAAATATTAATAAGTTACTATTTGCTAGGAAACATTGATTCACCCCTTCTCAGTATTTCCAGCAATTGGAATTACAGCCAAGTTCCTTCACAAGCAGTTTAACAAATCAAAGGAGATCATGAAGTGGAATAAACTGAAAATTCCAGTACTCAATGGGAACAACTATGTTTTTGGATTGGAAAGATGAAGGCATATCTTCAAGCACAAGGGTTTGATGTTTGGAATGTTGTGTTGACTGAATACAAGGAATCTTCGTCTCAACCTTCAAATGAGGATGGATGGAGGCTTTACGAGAGCAATGCTAAAGATAAAAATTCCCGCATGTCTGGTGTGACAAATTCTATATATGTTAAAATAATGCACTACAAATCAGCGAAAGGAATCTGGGACAAGCTTCAAAATACATATGAAGGAGATAGGAAGGTAAAGGAGGCCAAGCTCTAGACCCACCGAGGACAATTGGAGCAGTTGAAAATGAATGAAGAAGAAAACATTGCAACCTAATTCCTCCGTGTTGATGAAATAGTGAATGCTATAGAAGCATTGGGAGAACCCATGGATAAAAAGACTATCGCTTGAAAGGTTCTAAGATCACTTCCAAAAAGGTTTGATGCTAAAGTCTCTATGCTAGAAGAAAGAGATGATTTGGAAAAGCTCAGCATAGACCAATTGCATGGAATAATTACTGCATATAAAATGAGGAAAGAACAATATGGTCCATCTAAATGAGAAGCAACATTCACAATATCCAAGAAAACCAAGAATGACAAACAAGAATCAAGACTAAGCTCTAGTTTCTGTGAAGAATAAGGATAATCAGAGGAAGAAATTGTTAACTTTGTGAGAAAATTGAAAAGAAAAATAAGTAAGTTCAAAGGTAAACTTCCATTAATATATTTAATTATGGTGAGATTGGTCACTTTGTAGCTAAATGTCATCATAAGAACTCTGTTACTGAAGATGAAGCACCTAGGAAAGGGAAGAAGGGTCAAAGAAGTTTCAACAAGTAAGGTTAGAAGAAGAAAGGCTTGAAGAAAAGCTATTTCTCAGAAAAAGACAACTCATCATCTAAAGAAGAAAGTGACAGTGACGAAGAAAATGACACAGGAAGAGTACTATTCACAACTATGGGCAATAGGAAGGAAGACCCTCAAGAAGAAGAAGAAGAGATGAATGAGATAAAATTCCAAAACGGGATGGTCATAATTGTAAAGGATCTGAAGGTTGAAAGAAGAAATGCTATATCTCTCGAACTAAAGAAAGCAAAAGAACATGCCAGGAGCCTTAATGAGAAGAATGAAGAATCAAAGGAAGACATTATCAACCTTAAAGTACAAAAGGAAGAAGCTAGAAAAAATGAAGATTCTCTCAAAAGAGAACTTGAAGAAAGCAACAAGGAAAGGGAAGATTTAGAAGTAGAGATAGTCTATCTACGAAAGGAAGCAGAAAAAAGAAGAAATTCTTCGGAAAGTTTTGCGAACAACTCTAGAGTATTAGATGAGCTCATCAGTAGTCAAAGGCCACATAGTAATAAGACAATATCGGGCTACAAGGAAACATTTGTAAAAAACTCAGTGTCTTCCACAACAGAAAAGGGAGATGGATAGAAAACTTATGCAACAATTGCTAGAGGAACCATTGAGAAGGAAAGATGATTCCCAACATAACAAAGGGTTCAAGATCAACAAGAAGGATCATGGAGAATAGTATCATGAAGAAGGTATCCCCCTCTAAGGTATCAAAATATATTTCTTGGTGTTTGTTATTCATGCAGAAATTTTGGGCATACAACTATAAATTGTCAAGCCTATGTTAAGAATATAGGTAAGTTTGGAAGGTCTTTCAGGAATGATTATCCCACAAACTCACAGGAGGATTATAGGCAAAACTACAACATGTTTGGTTATTTAAGCAACGAAGTAGAATGCCACAAATGCAACAACTTTGGACATTTGGCTAAAGATTGCAGGTTAATCGCTCCCCCAAGGGAATCACAATAGAATTGAAATGCTCAGGTCTAGAGGAAGAAAACTGAAAGATGTGCACTTGCTCTAAAAACTCAAAGCAAGAAGAATGTGTGGTATGTTGATAGTGGTTGCTCAACGCATATGACTCAAGACGTGAATACTTTTATATCTCTGAAAAAAGGAAATGACAGAAGAATGCCTTTTGGAAATAACATATGCAAACATTATAGGAGTAAACACTACGAAGCTTAGAAGCAAGGATGTTGTAGTAGAGGATGTGCTTCTCTTTGAAAATATGAATCATAGTCTACTGAGTGTTGAGAAATGTAACTAGTTTTGGTTTTCATAATTGTTGTACCCATTTCAATTTGTATCCTATGTAACAAACAAGAAAAATAAAGAGAAAATATTATTATTAAAGCATGGGTTTCATGCTCATTATTGATGGTATTTTAGGTAAAAGCATGTTCTTCTTGCTTCTAGGGCTTATTAGGTCTTAGGATTTATTGTCATGAGTCAAAAGAATCAACATCATGTTTATAAGACTCTTCCGGGAAATTTGTAATTGCAAAACTAATTATAATTGAGTCTAGAAAGTCTTGGAATATCCAAAAGTACAATTCGGTCCTAGGATCACCAAGTTGGCTTGAAAGAGGGAATTCAACCCGTTGAGAAGGCTATATAAAGAGCAATTTGACTTCATTTAGAGATACACTCACTCACAAGTTTGATCTTTAAGAAAGAGTTCGATCTATAGCTGGGTAGCTGCAAGAAGGAAGAACGATGAATTTTTCTTGGGTTTTGGGCTCTATCTCTCTCACACGTGTGAAAATCTAGGGTTTCTAGATTGCAAGAAGAGGCTGAAATTGTAGAGTTGATTTGCAATAGAAGGAAGTGCATAAACTTGTAGCTAGGAAGAAGGAAAATCTGTCTAGACCTTGGTGACCTTAGGAAGAGTTGTCTTGCTCTTGGATGATCCCAGAAGGAGGTTGTATCAGGGTTTCTTCAAGCGCTGCAAGGCCGAAATTACAGGTCAAAGTTGCAAGTTGAAGTTTAACAGTATTGTTGCTGGAAGATCCAAGTTGCAGTGTGTAGTAGTTTTGTGTAGATTCAAGAAAGGGCTTGAGGGAGAGCTGACTTGGTACAGGGAGAAGGATTTGGTCTAGAGAATGGGTTTTTGTATCTCATTTGAGGCAAACTCTAAAAAGATAAGAATTTTCGGGTTTTCCCCTTGGAAGGGTTTTGCTCTCGTTGAGAGGCTATATCTGTGTCCTCTTTTATTGTTGTTATTTCTTGATATTGTTTGATGAAAAAATCTTGTTATCCCAAACAAAATATAAATTTTATTAAATTTTATTAAAAATTAAGTTCTTACAAGGTTATTTGTAGCATTGGCATATGGAGAGTTACTGTTCTGTTATTTAAAAAACACTGGGCTGGAAAACCCAATCTCCAAATCACGCTGCAAATTCCAAAGAGTTACATCTACCAAGCATACACATCACAAAGTGCTCTATACACAAGCACCAGGCCGAAGGGAGGAGCCCAATAGTTCCGTCGCGCTCGCCAATGTGGGATAATCCCTTTTTAACAGTAAAGCAAATTAAAACAGGAAGTGTTTGCTTTGGCTGTTATAAATTCTCTATGTGCTATGTACCATTAAGAGGCGTTTTGACAAACAAATTTATATTCTTCTACCTGATCTAAAGGGAAGGCAACATATATGCAAGGTTCACTCTGGTGAGGGTTTAGCATCAAGGACAGAGGGCTTCTCAGGATCTGATATTTCCGTTTATGTGCCAACTGCAAAGACACATTTTAATAAAATGTTTGCAGGGACAGACCAACTGTTAAGTAAATATGATTTAGAGGTCCATGAGCGATTCACCTAGGAATTTATGTTTTATATAAATAACGGGCGTTCATTGACCATGAGAAAGCCACCCGTCACTCATCAAATGCTGAGACAAGGAAGAAAAATAGAGTGTCAAGTGTAAATGATCTAGCACTAAGGAAAATCGATGGTGATCATAGCTACTGCGGGATTTAACAAGCACAAAGGTTAATTCCAAATTCAGTTTCCGGGTAAGAAAAATTCAAAGGCCAAATGTCCCTTTTTGATTGGTTTCGAAGTTGGAAAGTGCTCACGTCAGCATTTTCATTTTCAATTTCCGGAATTTTAAATCTCCATGAAGGCGCCATAGGAAGAGTTTAGAGACTGCAAGTGTTTTGGCAAGATTTCTAGTGCCCAACGGTCTGCCAAGTTTTTCCAATTAACGTCAAGTGCATTGTTAACTACCTAGTTGACAACGTACCAGCACTAAAACCCACCCTGGTCACAAATAGATGAATGGACATACAGATTTTTTTTAAGATGTTTTAATTTATTTTTTCTAAAATTTAACTTGAATTTATTGAAATTACAAGTTTGATAAATAACTCTTCATATTCAAAGTGTGTTAAAAACTTCATTTCAATTTTTATACCAGATTCTTAAAAAATCCAAAAAAACGCTTTAAAAACAACCCCATAATAAATTATGGCACCCTACTTACTGCCAATTAAGTGTTAAATGATAAGTACCAATGACCAAGATGGAGATAGGTGCCAAGTAGAGCTGCCAAATATTTCAAAGGAAATGCCTACACTGTCCAATTATTAGCATAGAAATGCCAAGTTTCAGATGTCAATGACAGTCTAGGGTTCTCAGTGAAGCTGGTAATTCAATGCTTGAGTGAGATATAGAAGCTCTATTTCAGCGATCAAGGTACTAAAATAAAGAACAAGGAGATTCGTTTGTCTTTGTGGAAAACTTGCTTCTTTCATAGGATAAAAAAATTGGGCAATTCGTGGATCTCAAAAGGTTATTGATCAAGATCCTGGGGTAAACATCTATATTGATTAATTGTTTTGAAGAAATTGCTTGCAGAATTATGTCACAGTCTCCTACTCAGGGTTGGAATTTGGATTCCTCTTTACCCATCGTATAATTTTTTTTTGACGTTTTAGGTCTTTATGCTGCCCTTCAAGAAACGTTATGTTTAAAATTTTGCCCTTCCAAAGGTGATGTTTTAATAATAAATTAATGCTTCACTAATAAAGGTTTCATTAAAAACACATATCTATCATAAGAAAAGAAAAACAAAATGACCATAACATATAAATGACTTATTGAATTCTGAAATTTGGTTTGAAATTATATGGAACACTCACAATAAAATCTCCATAACTCTGAAATCAAATGTCCTTGACTCAGACATGCCATAACAGGATATTACTAAGGAGTTTTTATGGGACGTATAAGATGACCAACAATGTAAAACTATGAGATGGACTATCCTCTGCATCCTCTCCATGATCATAATCACATGGAATCAATGTGAGGGTCCACCGTGGAGAGTTTGTAGTCAAATAAGTACAATGTATAAAAAGTGTTCTAGTATTTCATAAGCTTCATGAGCCATATCTTTCAAATCTTTTAAGTGATATGTTGAGACACTCGATATCTGGTGCAAATTGTAGTCGAAGCGACACTTCCACTGTTCCATAGGTGATATTGTGACATAGGATAACTTTCATAAGTGAGTGGTGAGTTGGTGACACTGTGACAGACCTCTGGCCCAAACAATTCAATAAAGGTGGGTGGCCAATACACTCAGGGAGAGTAAGTGGGAACAAGCAAGATTGTGGTCCAAGTTTATTGTGACAAGGAAGACGTTTTGTTCTTTTAGCTATGTAGGTTCGATGATGCACTAACACACTCATGGATTGATTGTTTGATTCATTCAAGTGAGAATTTTAATGATGTTTGCATAAGAGGTAGATACATATTCATTGGATTTCAAGGAAACTATTTGGACTTAGATTCTAATCCAACTTACCCTAATCAAATGAATGAATTGTGAGTTATTGAATGACATTCCTTCTAAGGAGTACGAAATATATATGTTTTCTTCCCCTTGTACCTTCTAGGTGACACTTATGGGAATTCAATCATATTAAGATTGAGCATCTGAAGAGATCTCATCATGAACAAAACATTTCAAACCAAGCCAAATTTGTTGTGTTGTGGGCATATATATATATATATATATATCTAAAGTCTCTATTAGACTAGATGCTTATTGATCACTTAGTTTTGTAGACATATATTTAAGGAGACTAGGTAATAACCTTTGTTGGATGGTCTCAAATCCATTTTCCTGGTTGTGTGTCCTTAGGCTTTAGGTGCTTTTGTGCTAGTTGTAAGTATCGTAATTCCTACTTTAATAAAAATATGTTTCACTTTCTATGTGTGTGCATATTCGAATTCACTTGAGAGCTCTCTTCAATTAGCATGGTCCACTCACATGCACCTCAAGCCCATCAACAAGAAAGCAAATCAATGAAGGTGAAAAGGGGCCTAAATGGATTTACCCATGGAAAATTGAAATCTTGCAAAATTAATGGCACAAAAGAAAATAGAGAAAGACCGAGAATGTGAAGCCTAGGAATAAAAATACGCAACATTGTTATCTATAAGTTTATAATTTCTATTTGTAATCATTCCTAAAGTATAAAAGAGCCAAACAAAGGTCATTTCTAGAAGGTTTTGTTAAAAAAGGTTTCCAAGGTAAGATATCTACATTATCATGTTTACGATTGAGTTCTTCAACACCATTTCTACATTTATTAATTCCAATAAATTAAAAAATAGTTTTCAATGATGTTTTAGACTCGTTTCATTATGATGGTATTGTACAATTAATAAATTAGGTTTTGTTTTATTTGAACCCACTTAACGTATTACAAGTATGTGTTTCAATAACACACCTTGTTGGTGATGGATTTTGTAAAACATAAACCATTAAATATACACACACTTCTTACAAATTTTTAAAAGAATTGTGTTTATAAATTGGAATTGTTGACAATTTTTTTTTTAGTTCTATGGTATGCCTTAAAATTGCTTTTGTTTGGCTAAGAGTTTGATTTCATGGAATGTAAGGAAATAGGTTAATAGGCCAAGACTAAGAGATATTTGGTAAGAGTGAAAGTCAAACTTGGACTCGGAGTAGGGTAATTCGAGGGAGTGGTTTTTCTATAATAACCATGACGAGTCAACCTGCATTATGGATAGCTGCCAGTGAAACCATGATGATTCAACTTGCATTATGGATAGCTTCCAGTGATGATTGTCCCCAATGTGAATTTCACCACTAAATTATAATCATTTTTCCCAATATTTGAAAAAAAAGAGAAAAAGAAACAAAAAATATTAAAATATTATAGAAAGCAATTCACTAAATTCACTTAATATATTTCAAGTATATTTTTAACTAAAACATCATAAAAAAACACTAAACTTTTTTAAAGAATTATGTTTATCAAATTTTAATTATTTAAAATTGGAGAGATTTTTAAATATACTTAATTAATTTATACATTAAAAAAATAAAAATATTTAATCCACACAAATCTACAATTTCTTTAAAAGATACCATACTTAATTCCAATCCAAAAAAACTATAAAAATCTAAAATACTTAATAATAACCGAGCTCTGAATAGCGGGATGGTCATGAATAATATCTTTCAGCGAGTCTTGTCGAAACCACAATCACGGAACTTATAATGCAGACGAATTTTAATTTCAGCGGACCATTTCTGTAAACTAAAGTCAAGGAAACTGCCCTCTAAAGCACCTGATTTTTTTCTAAAGTTCATTTGTTGATAAGATAATTATCTATTTAGTATAGTGTTCCAAGTTGAAGTGGAAAGGTGTCACTCTTGGATATGATATTAATAATGTTTTCAAAAACACCTTAACCGTCAAAATACGTTCTGCATCCTTCCCAACACGTCAGGTCAAACGGTTATTTAAAAAAATTCAACGTATTTTACGGGTAAACTGGTCTCTGAGGGCAAAATGCCCGTCAAATTTCAACCCTGCTCCTACTGGAAAGTCCTAAAGTGGACTAAATTTAGTTTCAGGGCTCGCTATGATGCTCACAAAAATAGCATAATTATGTTGTTAAAGGAAAGCGCTCACTGCTAGGGTTTGGTCTCCTATCATTGGAGATATAGAAAAGTTTGTCATGAACTATCAAGACTAAGTCTTTGAGGTGCAAGGATTTGAGCTCTGGGAGGAAAAATATCCAAACAATCCGTGAACATTCAGCTCTTGTTCATCACGCAAGAGCTAATTATCAAGGGATTTTTGACAATGTTTTTGTGTAATTACATAGCTACTTTCATCGAGCAATGAAGAAGAATACTGACAGTGGACGTTATGAGTTACAAAACCCTCAAAAACAAATACGGAATGGACTTATTGAGCATCAAGGCACCAATTTAGGATTCAAAGCCTGTATTTTACACATTAAAGCCATGAGATCAAGATAATAGTAATCTGGGAGGTTCTTATTGGTATTTCACAAGGATTTTGATCAGAAAATTTCACATATGTGTTGTGGATGGAGTTTAGCCCTGTTTTTGGGCAGGCATATACCATCAGGCCTAATTGCCGTGCGTTGAAAAGAATACACAGGCTGCAAGCAAATTAAAGCTTGCATATGACAGAGGTCAATAAATCAAAAGGATGCCAAGGGTCCTCAAAGCCACAGTTTTTGTTTTGCCGTGATAATCGATTGATTGTTGCATCAAGGGTTTTCCAAATTATTTGAAGAACTATATCCCTGTGGTGTGTTTAACTGTGGAAACAATTGCTATGCCCATGTGGTCTGACAATGCTTGACATACACAAGGCCACTCTCTGCATATCTACTTCAAGGATATCATTCTGAACATTGAGCACTTGAGCACCTTGTTTTGATGGTGAGGTCAGGCGAAAGTCCTTTGTCACCTACAAGAATATTATTGGAAATACAGAGGATGAGGTCTCAACTTAGAGAAGGAAGCCAAGAGAATGCTCATGAAATCTTTAGGATTTCTATTGATAGTATGCAATCAATATACCTTGATGAAGCTGGTAGAGAAAAGACATTCAAGCATATCTTTAGAAAATATCATCTCCAGATTTCTAGTCAAACAATTTAGTATCTTATTCCCATATTTTGAGAATCAATAGAGTTGAATATTTTGTTTAGCTGGATGAGCATATGCAGGATTTGAAAGCAAAGAGATCAATTGCTACCCTTCGAGAATTGCAAACCATAATTCAAATTTGGTGGAAGAATCTTGAAAACAGGTCGAAATTTTTAGAGAGCAAGTTGAACACTCGAGCATCAAAAGGTAGATGGCAGAACATCCCAATCTTTTAGGGGCACAATCAGCATTTGAGTTTTCAAAGAATAGCTAGCAGGAATAAGTTGAAAGTTGACTCGGGTTTCATTCCAGATATTGTGGCAATAATGGAGTACATCGATCCCAGGTTCAGAGGATACATGTGGTTTCTCGAAAGACAAGTGGCGATTAGATCAAATCTCAGATTTCAAGCATTAAAATCAGCAGATCTAGATATCAAGGAATTCCATGGTGAAATATCAGTAGTTTACGGACACAGGTGTGCATTTGGCAGCAGTCAAACATTCTTAGGCATTGAGGTCAGTAGCTCCACAGCCTCCACATATCGAGTAGAGGATCATTCCTAACCCAAGATATTTGACTTCAGCATTTTTCAACATCTCGAGATTTGAGGGCATTCGGTCCTACTATTTCCAGTTCGTTGCAGACGGTTCGAGATGATTTCTATTTTAGAAATAATTGACTGATCCTGTTCCCAGAAAATTAGAAACAAATTGAGAGCGTGTTTTTTTGTATTTGAGCGATAATTTGTAATAACCAAGGGTTGGGTTTTTTCTGAAAAAACAGTCGGTGTATGTAAAGATCTTTTGGATGTTAATGAAAGCTTTCAAGTAAAGATATATGAATTTTTGCCCCCAGAGATTCTCGTGTTAGCAAATTATTAGTCCGCCTCTCAGTAAATGTTTCTTTCTTTCTCCATCATGATGTTTATTCCTCTGTTTTGAATGCATGTTTATAGATAAGAAAATTCATTTTTGATGCTCTTTGTCTTACATTCAATCATCTACATTAGTATGTTGATATCATAACATAATTCAGTCAGTTATACCTAGATGCTCTGTTATGATTGATAATGTGATTTTCTTCTCACAATCACTATTACAACAACTACAACTTTGATGTCTTATAGATTGCTGGCTACCTAACCTTTGAAGTATTTTTTCACACTAACCAGTCTTGAAAATTCTGTTATTGACATTTTTGTCATGACTCCATGTCCAATGGACTTCTCCTAAACCCTACCAAACCCTTTCAAAGACCCACACTTATGAAGATCTAGCCACTGTACTAAATCAACCACTAGTCGTTGTAGGGACATTGAGTGACTAACTTGTTGGAGAGATCCCTCTTTGGGTTGGAAGGGCTAGCTTCCGATCTCCAAGATAGGTTCAATGTTACCTCCGGGTTTTCCTTTCACAACTGAGAAAATTATAGATTGATAAAAGATCTAACTAAAGAACATAAAGAAGATAACTAAAGATTCACAAGAAAGCATCAAGGTTAAAGAAAATAAGATATAATAACTGCCATTTCACATTTTCTAACATGGTATCAAAGCTAAGGTGGGCAAGGAAGGCAGCTGGAAGGACAAAAGGAGGATTCACTTGTCAAGGGAAAAGGAAAAAGGAAACACTCAAAGCTTGGAAAAGGAAGACTACAATGAAAATTATCTCTTGAGGGAGTCTAGTTGAAGACTCATTGGTAGAAGACCTTTTGATCTAGGGTTTCTATTGAAGAAGATCAGGGACTACATCAATCTCGCAAGAGGAAGTCTACTTAGAAGGCATCAATCTTGGAAGTTGTTGGTGGAAGAATCCTAGGGAACATCTTTCAAGAAAGTCCCTTCAAGATCAAGTAGGTTGAGGGCATTTTCAAAACAAGAATCTTGGTATTCAAGTAAGTATCATACTATTTCATAATGGCTGAATCTTCAAGTCATGTAAGTTCTTTCTGCAAGGAGAGCAATAAGCTCATTGGGGCATCAAACTATCTAGCATGGAAGAAGAGGATTGATTTGATACTGACAAAACAAGAAGTGATGGAATATGTCACTAGGAAAATCATTGAACCTAGCAAAATAAAGGACAAAATAAGTAACAAAGTACAAGAAAAGGAAAGTAAGGGCGCAAAGGATCATAATCAAATCAATCAAGGATTCTCTTGTTCCTTTTGTGGAAAATTTGAAGACTTCCAAAGCAATGTATGACAAGCTAGTGAATTTGTACTTTGCAAGTACAACATGTCAAAAGATGTCTTTGCAAAACAATCTATATAGAATGAAGAAACCAAAGGATGAGGAAATGGCATCCTTCCTCATGAGAGTCTCTCAGTTAAGAGACCATTTGCAAGGACTTGGGGAACTAATAACTGATTCAGAAGTAACAATATGTGTTCTAAATGCATTACCACTAGAATGGAGCAAATTCACAACAGAATATACTCCAAGAAAGGTTCAACTCCCTTTGATGAGTTTTGGGAACAATGCATTCTACAAGAGCCAAGGATCAAGGTCAAGGATGACATTGGATTTGATGAGCAAACTCAAGCCTTTCTAGCTCAATTCAAGAAGATGAAGAAGGGAAAGTTCGACAAATCTAAGAAAATATATATGTCCAAGATTCAATGCTTCAAGTGCTGTGAGTTTGGACATTACAAGAGGGACTATCCAAATCAACAGAACAATAAGAGAGAGGATAAGAGTGAAGCTCATGTAGCCGAAGCATTGGGAAAACTTGAGAAGAAGGCAACGAAGGAAGAAGTGAAGGATCCTTACTACTAAAGGAGCTTCACTAACTTCAAGGTTCTCTAAAAATGTTAATTTTTTCTTTTGATATATTATGCATAAGAATCATAGGATAGAAGCATATGATAGCATGTTTGAAATTTACATGATTAAATTGCTTAATAGAGATCATCTAGGATAGAATGTTAGACCATTTTTCACAATGTTCATCTAGATATATTATCTAGCAATATGTTAGAGGTTGCCATCTTGCTTAAATGGATCATTATGATCCAAGAAGGACCATCATCTTGGAAATTCCTTGGGAAGAGCATCATGACAAGAATAGTATGTATTCTATGTAATGTGGAAACATGTTGGTAAAAAGGGATGAAGGATTGTAATGGGTCAGGATACATACTTTTTGTGAAATATATGGATAGCTAGATGATTGGATGAAAGCATGGGAATGCATGTTGTAAAGAAAACTTTGGATAAGATTCATGTGTATGAGAATCTTGTGGAATAAAGTTGGTTAGAAATATATGCTTAAGTATTTATGATGCTAAAAAATAATAGAACCTGACTTACTTAAGGATGTATAAAAGATTAGGACTTTCTCTAGAATATGTATTTGATATTGATTAACATCTAGTATAATCTCCAAAAGAAAAGTTGTAACTTGGTAATCAAGTTTGATCCTTGGGAACTCTGATGCAAGAAGGAAAATTCAAGTGGAGATGGTTGATGAGGATGTTGATGGAATGAGAAGGTCACCATGGTGAGGAAAGTCCATTTAATTTTGGTTTGGTTATCTAGTTAACATATTATTTTGCTACTTGGTAAACTGTTGCATGAATACATGATGACAATTGAGGCAAGGTCAACTATATGTATGAAAAGTATTCAGGGAAGCTCAATATCTGGCACCTGGAAAATATGAAGTAAATATGTGTTCATCTTGGGAGGTAGCAGAGTGAGACGTTTACCTGAAGGTCAAGAAGATCACTTTCATAAATAAAACCATGATCAAGAAGTTTGGGGAGGCCCAATACAATTCCTTCACATCAAAGATGGAAAGTGATGATCAAGGGAGATGACCTGGATCTTATCACAAGAATGAAGAGTGGAGATGGTTCCATGATACCTCGAAAAGAAGCAAGGTAGATGCAAGAGAAACGAAGGGAAGAGGGAGTCATGTAGCTATGAAGAACTAATAGTTGATACTCTACTGAAGAAAAGATATAAGGTTTGTGGTGTTGGCTTCCATCACTGAAAGGAAGTCTAGAATCTCCTCTGGATTTGAGAGGGAGAAAAGGAGACTCCTTGAATAAGGAGCAATGTTCTATTCTCAAGGTTAAGGGAGAATAAGGATGTCCTCTTGGTTTGAGAGCGAGTGATATTTGATATCACATGTACATTCTCCTCTTTAGGTGATGAAGAGATAATGACAGAGATTGAATAAGCATATGTGGTTTCCTTGAGGATATAACTTCTAATAAAGGAAAGGGACCAACACTCTTTGAGGATAGGATAAGAATCCAAGAGAAGAGTGGCTGCATAAGACTGATATTCTTTTAGGACTAAGGTATGGATATCCAAGATAAGGATAGTCCTAAAAGTACATATCTTGTGGACATCCGGATGGGGTATGTACCTTAGAGAGGTAGTGTGGTATCACTCATAAATCCTCCCAACATAATGCTCTTGAATAAAGAAGAGCTTGTCCAATTAGGCCTAAGGGACAATGCTAGTCATAATGGGCCTAACTAGATAGTGCTGGTCAGCAATCATCACAACATAATTCCTGGGATCATCAAGTTAGCCTAAAGGAGGTGTAGAAATTCCTACCTGTAGATCACCTGATAAGGCAATATACTAAAGCAAAATACTTGATCTACTTCTACAACCAAGTTAGCGGAAGCTTAATCGAACATGAGCAACATCAATTGAACACATATAACTGATAAGAAAAAATCAATCACACATAACACATAAGAAATAACCCGGGGAAAGCCTCAGCCTAAAACTCAAATCTCTGTATTATCATACAAGTGGAAATATTGTCTGGATTACAAAAAGAATCAGCTCACAAGCTATCCTGCTCTATCTGCAATCCCTCTGCTACTCATAGACATACAAAGGCCTTTCTCAAACCTTCTCCTCTATCCTCCAAGCCTCCTATTTCTTTGCGCAATTTTCCTTGGGGTCCAGTGAAGCCACTTGTGTGAATTGGCCTCTTCACACACTCACTAACCTCTGATCTAACTGCGCAATCCTGAAGGAGATAAATCCTTCTCCATGGATGAGCTTCCTTTATAGGAAAAATCCATCCAACTGATAGTACACTGTCCCTCCTTTGATCTCAACTGGGTCTCTATCTAAACTGACATGCATGAGTTATTTACGAGAGAATATTCAGTTATCTGAAGTGCAGCAATTATATGCAAGCATGCATTAACTAACTGAACTTACATTAATTTAAACAAACTATTTAAATCAATCTAACTGGACTTGACTCAGTTAACTAAGTCAACTAATTACAACTCAAATTAGAACTCATCCTTATCTCTTTAACTAATGGATAAATTCCTCAATTAATAGAGAAACTGTTGCATGTCCTCACATAGACTTCATGTTTGATTTTTCACAACTAATTAACTCATGGTGAATTAATTAATTTATTTTCAAACAATTGTTAAGTTCAAATTCGAATTTTACTTCCTATTTTAGTCTAGGGACTGACTAAAATTGGAATCCATCTCGAACTGCTAAAAATAACAATGCTATTTTTAGCACTTCCATTTTTCATTCCCTGTTGCTCAATCCAGCACTGGTACCCAAACTGCTATTTATAGTAGTGCTATTTTTAGCATTTCTTGTTGCTATTTTCAACACTCCCTCTCAACAAGAAAGGCTTCAACTTGAACTTGATCCTGAACCTTTGGAATGTTCTGCATGCAACACTTCTACCAAGTGTGGTTGCTCCAACAACTCTAGAAACAAAAAAAACTCCCAACTGACCTCTCTGTTGGGCTAGAAACATACTCTGATGCTAAAACTCTATCTGTTGTTGACAAGTGCTCCCTCTCTGATCTCTGAGCTGCTGCAACACTCCATGCATCTCACACCGTTGCACACCTCTCTGTGCCATCCTGCACTGGTGCAACACTCCTGCAACACTCCTGTGCCTCTTGCATTGTTGCAGCCTGCTAGCTCTACCTATCTTGGGACTCCTGTAATGTAGCTCTCTTTGCCGCTCCATCCACATCTGTCTCTACCCAATCAACCAGCCCTGCTACTCCTCGTCGGGGCTCCTGTAGCAAAGTCGAATCAAAGAGGTTGGGTACCTCAAGGATCCTGCCCCTATTCCAGTCTTCTTGGGATGATCACTCCACATCGCCCCACCTCCTACTTGGAGGTATGGATGCATGTGATCCCTCTTCCCACCTAGCTCGAAATTTCCCCCTACTAGAGGTCTTTGCGTGAGTGGATGCCTCCACTTTGTCTCCTCTCGGCTTCCCTAGTTGTGGCTGCTCCACAGCCTCCTGAAGTTGCTTCACCAATCGTGGCTCCTCCACAATCGTCTGAGACTTCTCCTGGCACTGCATGTTGAGGGGTAATGTACTCTCCCTCTCAACCACCAAGTCTCCATTAGTTTCCTTGCTCCTCAAGAGCATACATGTTCTTGACCCGTGAACCAATCTGATTCACCTGTCTAGTGATGATGTGTCTAAGGAAAACCTTTCCCTTACTGAAGACTACATCATAGCCTCGGTCTTCCAGCATTGTGATTGACACCAAATTTCTCTTCAGTCCTGGTACATACTTGACGTCAGTCAAGATAATGCGAGCTCCATGCTCCCTTTGAAAAATAACCCTGCCTACACCTAAGACACTATAATTTTCATCATTACCCATCACTATGAGTATCCAGAGATATTTCTCCTCCAAAGTACTGAACAAACTCTTGTCATCGGTCATGTGGAAAGAAGCTCTGCTGTCAAGAAAGCAACCACTTCCCACCATAGATAAAACCATGCATGCGAACAATGTGAAATCCAACTCAAACTATGAGGCCAGTTCCTCACCTTCTGATCCTTCCACGGAGCCCTTCTTGGATTTCCTCAGTGGACAATTTGTAGCAAAATGGCCCACCTCATGACAATGAAAGCATCGCACTTTCGATTTGTCAAACTTCTTGCCACCTTGGGAAGAACTGGATTGGGAAAGAGAATCCTTCTCCTTCCCCTTATTCGCCTTACTCTCTAAGGCGTAGTTTTCTTCATCCTCCATGGATGAATAACCATCTCTAGTGCTTCTTTTTATCTCCTCTTGCATTAAATCTGACCAAAGTTGTTCCCAATCCGGTAGTTTCTCTCTTCCATTAACCGAGTCTTGGTAGCTATGCCAGCTCTTAGGAAGATCGAGGAGAGCAAGACTCACCATGTCATCATTAGTTGTTGCAACCCCTACACTTCCAAGCTCATCCCTGCATGTGGTGAGCTTGTTCACATATGTAGAGATCGTGTCGCCCTTTTCACACTTGATCTTCTGAAGCTTGTCCTTCAGTGCCAGCTTCCTCTGATCGCTGCTATTATGATATAGATCTTTCAATGTTTTCCACATTGAAAACGGTGTCTCCTTCCTATGGAGACTCGAGACTATGTGGTCTCAAACTCCCTCCAGAAGGATTCTCCTTTCTCTAGCCACAAATTTCTTCCATTCCGTCAATTGAGTAGCATCAGTCGGCTTGGGGACTTCTTGATCAATGAAGTCCTTTAGACCGTTATCCTCTAATACTACTTCCATGCGATCCTTCCAGGTTATATAATTTGAGCTGCCATCAAGGGCATACTCGAGTCTTAAACCACTGAACGCCATAGGTGAAATAGAGATGTGATAAGAACTCGGTTTCTATATTCAGGAATCACAAACTTCGAACTTCTCCTTCTTGTATATTGTTCTTCACCTTGATCACCTTTGGTCTGATACCATGTACAACTTTTTCTACAAAACCTCACTCCGATACCATGTAGAAATTCCCACCTGTAGATCACCTGATAATGCAATATACTAAAGCAAATACTCGATCTACTTCTACAACCAATTTAGTGGAAGATTTTTCGAACATAAGCAACATCAATTGAACATATATAACTGATAAGAAGGAATCAATCACACATAACATAGAAGAAATAACTTGGTGAAAGCCTCAACCTAAAACCCCAATCTCTGTATTATCATACAAGTGGAAATATAGTCTGGATTACAAAAAGAATCAGCTCACAAGCTATCCTGCTCTCTCTGCAATCCCTCTGCTACTCATAGACAGTCAAAAGCCTCTCTCAAACCTTCTCCTCTGCCCTCCAAGTCTCCTATTTCTTTGCACAATTTTCCTTGGGCTCCAGTGCAGCCACTTGTGTGAATTGGCCTCTTCACACACTCATTAACCTGTGATCTAACTGCGCAATCCTAAAGGAGATAAATCCTTCTCCATGGATGAGCTTCCTTTATAGGAAAAATCCATCCAACTGATAGTACACTGTCCCTCCTTTGATCTAAACTGGGTCTCTGTCTGAACTGACATGCATGAGTTATTTATGAGAGAATATTCAGTTATCTGATGTGCAGCAGTGATATGCAAGCATGCATTAACTAACTAAACTTACATTAATTTAAACAAATTGTTTAAATCAATCTAATTGGACTTGACTCAGTTAACTGAGCCAACTATTTACAACTCAAATTAGAACTCATCCTTATCACTTTAGCTAATGGATAAATTCCTCAATTAATAGAGAAATTGTTGCATGTCCTCACATAAACTTCATGGTTGATTTTTCACAACTAATTAACTCATGGTGAATTAATTAATCTATTTTCAAACAATTGTTAAGTTCAAATTTGAATTTTACTTCCTATTTTAGTCCAGGGATTGACTAAAATTGGAATCCCTCCCGAACTGCTAAAAATAGCAATGATATTTTTAGCACTTCCATTTTTCATTCCCTATTGCTCAATCCAGCACTGGTACCCAAACTGCTATTTATAGAAGTGCTATTTTTAGCATTTATTATTGCCATTTTCAATAGGAGGGAATTCAACCCCTTGAGAAGGATATATAAAGAGTAGTTTGAGTTCATTTGTAGATACACTCACTCACAAGTTTGATCTTCGAGAAATAGTTCGATATATAGCTAGGTATTTGCAAGAAGGAGAACAAAGGTAAACAAGAAGGAAGAAGGATTAAATTTTCTTGGTTTTTGGGCTCTATCTCTCTCACATGTGTGAAACTATAGGGTTTCTAGGTTGTAGGAAGAGGTTGAAATTGCAGAGCCGAGTTATAGTAGAAGGGAGTGCAGAAACTTGTAACTGGGAAGAAGGAAACCCTGTCTAGACCTCACTGACCTTAGGAAGAGGTGTCTTGCTCTTGGAAGGTCCCATAAGAAGCTTAAATTAGGGTTTCTTCAGGAGTTGCAAGGTCGAAATTGCAGGTCAAAGTTGCAAGTTGAGTAGAAATATTGTTGTTGGCAGATTGAACTTGTAGTGTGTAGCAGTTTTGTGCAGATTCAAGAAAGGGATTGAAGCAGGGTTGACTTGGTACTGGAAGAAGGATTTGGTCTAGGATTGGGTCTTTGTATCTCATTTGAAGCAGATTCTAAGAAGAGAAGAGTTTCCAAGTTTTTCCCTTGGAGGGGTTTTTCCCTAGCTGAGAGCCTATATTTGTTTCCTCTTTTGTTGTTGACATTTCTTGATATTGTTTGATGAAATGATATAAATAAAAACATAAAGAAGATAACTAAAGATTCAAAAGAAAACATCAAGGTTAAAGAAAATAAGATATAATAACTGCCATTTTACATTTTCTAACATTGAGTGTAAGCCAAATGTGTGGTCAAGGATGTATGCTTCTCTTTGACTCAAAGAATGAGAAATAAGAAGAGAGAAAACTTGGAAACTGGTGGCTACAACAACTAGGACTCCAAGCAACATATGCACTTTGGATGAGACTGCTAAAGGTTGTTTCTTGGCAAAGGAAGACGAAAGTTGGCTTTGGCATAAACGTATGGGACATATAAACTTTGACAACCTTATCAAAATTGGTAAAATGAGGTTGTGAGAGAAATGTCGCTAATTTCAAAACCAACCAATGCTACATGCAAACATTGTAGGCATGGACAACAAATAAGAGTTGAATTCAAGATAAAAGAACATTCCACATCAAAACCATTGGAATTGATACACATTGATCTATATGGAACGATGATGACTAAAGGACTACATGGTGAAAAATACTTCATGTTAATGATTGATGATTATACCAAGATGAAAATTGTTAGCTTTTTGAAGAAAAAGTCCGAGGCATTTGATTATTTCAGAATCTACAAGGAAATGGTTGAAAATGAAACTAATTTGAATATCAAATGTTTGACGGTGGAGAATTCATGTCCATTCATTTCCGCACTATTGTGAAAAACATGAATAAAAAGACAATTCTTCGCAGCTAGGATGCCACAACAAAATGGAGTCGTTGAAAGGTAAAAAAATAGTAGAAGAAATGGCCAAAACAATGCTAAATGATTCAAAATTGGACTACAAATTTTGGGTTCAATCAGTTTATCCAACAATGTACATTTTGAACAAGAGTTTACTTAGAAGCAACTGTGATAAGACTCCATATGAACTATGGAGGGGAAGACCAACAAATATAAAACATTTCTGAGTCTTTGGAAGAAAATGCTACATTAAAAGGGAAGACTAGAAGACAGGAAAATTTGGCTCTCAGGTATATGAAGGAATTTTTGTTGGCTATTCACGCAAAAGGGAAGCATACAAATGTTACAATCAGAGACTTAACCAAATAGTTGAAAGCATTAGTGTAACATTTGATGAAGCTTGTGGACAAGGAAGTTCATATTCCAAAGGAATAACCAAAAAAGGTCAAAGAGAGAGCCCCGCAGCAAGTGCAATCAAATGAGGAAACAACAAATAATCATGATAGACAAGAAATGAAAGACAGACACCTTCAAAGACTCCAAAGAAATGGTATCAAAAGAACCATCCTTCAAATTAGATCACTGGGGACATCAATGAAGGCATAGGTACCAAAAGTAACCGATAGCTATGCATGGAAAAACAAGACCATTTTGTGCTCTTGGCCACATTTGAGCCTAGAAGCTTTGAAGAAGATAGCCATAATGGACACTGGGTAGTAGATATGAATGAAGAGTTAGATCAAATTGAAAAGAATGATACTTGGGAATTGGTTCCACGAACAAAGGACAAAAATGCCATTGGCACAAAATGGGTTTTAGGAACAAGTTGAATGAAGATGGACAAGTTACCAAGAAAGGGTATGCATAAGTTGAAGGAATAGATTTCAAAGAAACATTTTCTCCCATCACCATAATGGAAGCCATCGGGTTGTTCCTGGCCTATGCATGTTCAAGGAAGATCAAATTGTATCATATGGATGTAAAATTAACCTTTCTAAATGGAGAGTCGGAAGAAGAGGTATACATAGAACAAATTGAGGTATTTTTTCTCACTAACAAGAAAGATTATATTTGTAGGTTGAAGAAGGAATTATATGATCTCAAACAGGCTCCTAGAGCTTGGCATGCTCGTCTTGATGGGTACTTGCAGAAGCAAGGGTTCAATAAAGGAAATGTTGATAATAACCTTTATGTAAAGGTTGAACATGATAGCTTGACCATTATTGAATTATTCGTAGATGACATATCTTTAGCAGTGATGATGACAAGTTAAGCAAGAAGTTTGTAGTAGATATGAAAAGTGAGTTTCATATGTCATTACTTGGTGAGATGAAATTCTTTTTGGGGCTTTAGATATCTTAGGAGGCCATGGGGATATTTATCTGCTAAACCAAATATATTAAGGAAATGTTCAAAAGGTTTCATATGGAATATTGTAAAACAATCATCGTCCCAATGGTGACAGGTTGTAGGTTGAGCATAGATGACTTATCCAAGGATACAAACCAAAGGGTGTATAGATCTATGACTAGCAGTCTTCTACATGTGACAACTTCTAGGCCAGATGTGATGCAAGCAACTTGATAGGTAGCACATTTCCAGGTAGCACCAAAATAATCCCATGTCATTGTAGTTAAGAGAATATTTTAACATATCAAGGGAACAACAAATTTTGGCTTATTGTATCCAAAAGGAAATTACTTAAATATCACAGGTTATACAAATGCAAATTGGGCAAGAAATGTTGATGAGTGTAAAAGCATCAATGGAGCAACTTTCTACCTAGGTGGTTGTATTGTATCATGGTTGAGAAAGAAGAAGTCTTCAATCTCCTTATCCACAATGAAAGCAAAATATATAACAATGGAAACTTTTTGTACTCAGGTTCTCTGGATGAAACAAACATTACAAGATCTTCAGGAGAAAGTTTGATGATCCAATTCCGATGTTCCAGGATAACACCAACACCATTAGCATATCCAAGAACCTTGTCATGCATTAAAAAGCAAAACACAATCCTATTAAAATTCACTTCGTTCGAGAGAAGGTAGCAGAAAGGAACATAAAGGTGGAATATATTGGGACAAAGGAGAAAATCGATGACATATTTACCAAACCTTTACTGCGTGAGACATTCAAGTATCTTTGAAAAAAACATGGGATTCTCCCAAGTTCACATTGAATTACATTTATCCAACCATGTAGACAGGGGGATAAAATGTAGTTTATAGGTCCACAGCAATAGAAAACTTGTTAGGGTGAGTCACCCTTTGCCATTCCTGTCCAATGGTTAGAGAAATATTGGAGACATGGTTTTAGGTGGAGCAACCATCGTAGGGGGAGTAAATCTGTTGCCATCAATGACAAAGGGGGAGATTGTTGGAATGTGGTTGTCATTGATGTCAACCCAAGCAACACTAGAAGATGCCTCACCTTTGTCGACCAAAATGACATATAAAATGTAACAAACCCGGGTTAAAGTTTCATGTAATAAAGGTTAATAGTGGAAAATAAGACCAAGGTCATGAGACACGTATTCCAACCTGAATGTTGGGAAAATCACTATAGTGGGCAAACTTTTGGTTTATTAATGGCTAAGGAAATTGATAAAGGCATTGGAAAAGGAAAGAAGACATTAATTGACATTTATTTATGAAAATAAAGGAAAATAGGAGAAAATGAAGGTGAAGAACACAAATTTGCATGAGAGGAAAATTAGAAGGAAAATTAAGAAGAATGAAGAAAATAGAGGCCTCAATAATAAAAAGGATTTTCAGGATCAATTCACGAATTTTTGTTATTTTGGATTTGGAATTAGTTTCAGAGAGAGAGAAAATAACCAAGAGGAGAAAACAAGCAAGGAAAGGAAGGAAAAGTACAAGCAAGGAAAGCAAGGAGAAGGTTGGATAAACAACTTTAGCAAGAGGATTTTATAGGTAACAAGTTGCATGTGTGATTTCCTAGCTAACGTGTGAATGCATGGTACGTGCATTTTTTTATTTGGTTCATTTGCATGGGTTTTTCTGGGTTTGACAGTGGTTTCAACCTTTCCTTGCCATTTCCTGGATAGCAATTGTGTGATGGGATTCATTTCTAGTTGAGCTTTGGATTGCCGGAAGGTTTTGGATTCGGGTGAGGTGGTCTTAGGAAAATTCCCAAAGGTTGGAGGTGGAGATGGTTTTCTTCGAGAATCCATCAACAGGTGGGTGGAGACAGGAAAATTCCTCAAAGGACGGTGAAGGAATTTTGAGGCATCCAAGCTTGTTTTAGCTTTATGATCCCTTGACTAGTTTTGGCAAGATCCCAATAGTTTCAGGGTGGAGGTGGTTTAACCTTTGGATTCCCTTGGTTGTCTGTGTCTTGGTTTATCCCATGAGATCCCACATCCATGCTTGAAATATGGCATGGGGGTGATTGGATGAAAGAAATATTTGGTTCAACTCAATCTATGATCGGGTGGTATGTGGAAGTCCTTGACTTGTTTGGATTTTGCATGAGTTAATAAGAGCTATTTTCCTATTGTGATTTATGACCATTTGTACTTTTTATTATGTTTCTTTGATGGTTCTATCATGGTTAATATTTTAGTTATATGGTGGATTATAAGAATGATTCTATAACATGTTTTAGCTATGGATCTTATTATGCTTTGATTAATTGATGAATGGTTGATGAAAGCATGGTCTAGCAAGTGTTGTTGCAACTACTTGATGTTAGAAAATTAGAAAGGGAGAAATATTTTCTTTATATTGATAATTACTTGTGATATTCATATGTTCTTCTTTGATCTTTGTTAAAATTGGAAACTAGGGCCAAACTGCATGTGGGTCTTCTTATTTATGGCAGCTGGTATTTTTCTTGGATTCCTCTCATTGAGAGGTGTAGGATTGATCTAAAGATCATCCGATTTTGACATGTATTCATGGAGATATGAATTTATTTGTGTTATGTGACAATTTGTCAAGGTCGGTTAGCAACCAAATTACCCTCGCTTATCCTCAACATTTTATTATAAATATAAGAGGTCTTCAAGTCATTTTGACACACACTTCTCCTAAGATCTCTCTCCACTTGTTTTGGGTTTTGGTGGCTAGAGAGATCAAGAGGGAGAAGCCCTAGACGCAGGAGGAAAGGAGACTAAGGGAGCTGCCCTAGAGGAGATGCCCTAGCCCTAGATGCAGTCAAAAGGAGAAGGCTCTATGCAGGTTTATATGCAGTCAAGAGGAGGCTCTTCTAGCAGCAAGGAGAGGGTTTCTATAGCTGTCAATGGAAGCCCTAGATGTTGTCAAAGAGAAGTCTAAAATGCAGTCAATGAAGCATGCCCTAGCCACAGTCATGGAGGAGTCTTATCACAGTAAAGAGAGGCTCCTACGCTGTCCTAAAAGAGGCTTCTATAATGCAACAAGGAGAGGCTTTAATGTTGTCCAAGATCATTGTTTCAGGAAGCCCTAATGATGACCTAAACACAGTCCTAAAGGAGGAGACACAACCGCTGTCTTAGAAGTGCCCTTATGCCCTAAACGCAAGCCTTACTAGAGGCCTAATCAACTTCCCTTTTACGTTGTTTAAGGAGGATCTTATACACAGTCCCTTGTGCCCTAAACGCAGGTCAAGTTATGCATCAACAACTACCCTAATCTACTGTCAAGAAGACACATACACAGATCATAAAGGTTCCTTATTGTTGTCACAAAAATGCCTTATACATAGCCCTCCTAACTGCAGTTTATGAGGCCCTAATCAGAAGGTTGAACCTAGTATTACAACGTGAAGAATCCGTGTTGATTTTCTGTAGGTGACAACGTGTTCTATCAAAGGTTGTTTGGGCACATTAGTATTGTTTTTGAGCTTGACTTGAAGGGCAGAAGAAGCCACTGAAAGGAGGAACGAGAGACTGTAGCTTAAGGGCTGATTGAGGCACTAATCAAATGGACTTAAGTCTCAATCCAATATTGGGCTAGGCCGCAGGCCATAGCCAGTAGTTGGAAGTATTTAAAGTGTTGTGTTAAGAAGGATAACAACCCCTCAGGCAGTAGACAGTTGGGGCAAATGTGTGAAGGAAAACCGTAGTCAATAGGTGGACTATGGGATTTGTTAGAGTGTTGTAGCACACAACGTTTTGCATCAGCCCTTGCAGCATATGAAAGGTGTCAAATAAGCAGCCTTGTCATGATCAATGAAGCAACAAAGGAAGGAAAGTCTTATTGAAGGACAACCTCAGTATTCTGGGTAATTGGTTGAGCTATGCTAGGCATATCATCTGCTGCATACTTCAGTATTTGTCATCATATCTACAACCTCATTGTGTCATCTTCATGGTGAAGAGCTCTGATGTCCGATCTCTTATTTTGGCAAGTCAAAGTGTTGACTTCAAATGTATTTGTACTATCTCTCTCTGCTGAACTATTGAAGAATATAAGAAGAATTGATCAAGGGTTTCCCCACATTGGGGTTTGTCCCTGGCTGGCGCCACATCTTATGTCCTCTTGTCTTGGCTTGTTTTCTGATGTTTATGTTTATGTTCTATGTGCACTTTACTATCATGCTAATGTGATTGCTAATCTGGAATTAATATTGAGATAATATGGAAAAATTGAAGTAAATTTCTCTAAGCATAGAACATACCAAAATTTAACAATCTTTAGTTCATCAATCAATCACCAAAACAATAGCACAAAGATCACAAACACTAGATGTAGGTAGACAACCAGGGAAAAACCATTATCTACGGGAAAAACCAGTCAACGAATTCTTCTTAATAATTTCACGAGATGATCCAAGACTCCTTGAACTAGATTCATACTTCCTCCAATAATTAAGTCAGTCATTCCCTTCTTCTGTGGATGATAACCTTCCAACAACAACAACTTCGACCTCAATGCAGTAAGAAAACTTCGACCTAGTAGTAGACAAACAAAATCTTCGACCCAACAGTAGCCCATCAAAATTTTTGACCCAATAGAAACTTCAACTTCCCAGTAAATCCGCACATGTGAGAAAGAGAGACAATGCATAAACTTCTATTTTTCCTTCTCCAAGAAATCTCCTCCTCTTGGAATTTCACACTCTTTCCACCTCCTTCTCTTGGATATCGAACTTGTGTGAGAGAGATCTCCAAATGAATCAAACTTATTGTATATATACCCTTTTCTGGAGTTCGATTTACCCTCTTGTAGGCCGACTTGATCAGGTAACGACTGACTTGGTGTGGAGGTGACAAATGACTTATTTTACTTAATATTAATTCTTTTTACATGATTTAAAAGCCCAAGAAGGGTATTTTTAAATGGAAAAAATGACTCTAATGATTCGAGACAAAACATAGAAATCCTCAATGGGGAATTTGACCTAAAACATGATGAACCAAGCATGAAACCCATGCTTTAATAATTCATAATAATGATAATAATAATAATAATTTCATTTTCTTTATTTTGATAAATACATTTCATACAATTATGAAGACCAAACCTAGTTACATTCTTCAACACTCCCTCTTAACTAGGGAGGTATTCATACATGCACATACAAGTACATGGAAAATCTCAAAACACATGAATTATGAAGAGTTTAGGCACTTACGGTGCCACAGACTAGATTCCTGACCAGGGAAATCTATCCGGGTGGGACTAAGATGAACTAAAGCTTTCAGTCTCTCTAGTTACCATGAGGCTTACTTGCTAACTATCAACCCAGTGAACTAGGTGCATAATGGAAGGTCATATCTCTATGACCAACACCACCCTCCCTACTACTTCGGGAACTAGACATCAACACATATGACGACCACATGTCCTCCTTGGAATTTTATACACATAATGCCTCAACACATCAAATATCTCTCCTGATCAAACACATCGTTAATGTTATAAGCAATTTTGTCACATTTGGTCAACAGTCCTTCAACTAGATCAAACAACATCCTTTTACCTCCTTTTCATCATCCTTGCACAAATCCCTATGCACGACTCATTCTAAACCCCGAGTTTCTTTCTGAAAGCACCTTGTTTCATCATTTTAAGGACCAACACTCCCTGGCCTCTTACTGGACAACGTTGTTTACCGGGTTCTCCTGCTTTGCACCTGCGCCGATCACCAACATGTTGCTTAGTGTTGGGGGTGCTTTGATTCTAGAAATTCAGGAAAAAGAGAGAGAATCTCGAAGCCTCTTCTTCCAGAAGCTTCCAGGATTTATTGTAACCATTTACCTCATATCCTATCCTACCTTGGAGTTTTCTTCCCTTACCCCTTGAGCACATCCTCCCATCAAGAGTGGATCTCAAGCCTTGATTAGTAAAAGGATAAGAATTCATGAACTACCTCCTTCACCTATATATTTATTGCCATCCATAGGTAAGCGGTTGACTTTTGGAGAGTGATTCTACCCTTATGTTGCTGACATGAGAGATATCTTTCCATGCATTAGGGTGATTAGAGGTGCACTTTGTGACAAGGAAAGGACAAGTCAACTTGAAGGAGCTCCTTTACAGGATCAACACCTATTTTTGGTTGTAACTCAATCCATTTCCATTAATGAAAAGAGTTCTTTGTTTTCCTATATATGATGTTATGGTTTCATATATTTCAATACCATGTTGATTTATTGAATAAAGTGATTAGATGATGCTACATAGATTCTGAGGATTGTTGGCTTGTGTTATTTGACTGTACAAGTTCTACTAATAGTGATTAGAGCTATGATTGGAGCATTAAAGCCAAGGAAGGAGTGAAGCATACAACAGATTCCAGGTAGGCTTCATCCCATTATCTATTTACATTAAGGAAAACATTAGTCACTTTGTTTTTCTATTGTTCTAGGTCAGTCCACCAGGCCTAGGGAAGATACTTCTATTGACAATCATAGATTCTATATAACAGGATACATCGAGCATGCTTCCAAAAATTCGAGAGTTTTTCCTAAACAATCAAAACCCCAATCAGTAAAAAAATTTCAATTATACATAAGTAAACATAGACCTTCAAGGTTTTCAATCATCTTGATGCTTGTTCACAATTTATCACGGTAGGACTTAGAGGCTTCCCAACAAGTCTAGATAGAAGTTTCCTCAATCATATAGATTCCTTTCCTTCTTTACATGTAGCAACCAAGGAATCCTGCTTTCCTTCTTTCAACAACAACTTAATATTAATTCTCCAATTTCTTCAAGGTATCCATCATGACAATAGTATTCCCTTCCTCTCAACTGGGGAGATATCCTAGGCTCCCTCTTAACTTAGGGATATCAACTTCTATCAAAGAATATTACATGGCTTCCATCCTTCTTATCAAAGTCATCTTGATCATCATAATTGATATAACTTCCTTTATCATGCTTATTAACCAAATCAACTTTACTTACGAATATCTTCAGCATCTTGAAGATTATTTAACTACACAACTTAGATAGAAAGTACAAACAAATACATATATAGAAGTATGAACTTAACTATATCAGAATCATACAATAATGGAAGCATTAGACTTTAGACATCAAATACCTAAACTTAGTTATGTTCATGAACAACAAGACAAACATACTTTTATGCTTCAACTTCTTGCTAGGGTTTTGTCATAAATCCTGTATTTTCATCATCAAGAAACTCAATCAAGACAACAATCTTCATTATATCTAGGGTCTCAATATTTCTTCCAGAGATATACTCTATAATATATTTCAAACCCTAGAAGAAATTCAAACAAGCACACTTACAATGCATCTAACAACTTTAGAATTTATATGTTAGACTTCCACTAGGATTTAATGCAAACCCTAGATTCCATGCATGAGACACTAAGCCTTAGATGACAACAATAAAAACCAATCACAACACAATCTAAGGTTTCAACTAAATGACCAACTTTTACCGGGGTTTGTTGTAAACCCTATATTTTATCATCATAATGGAAACAATATGACCATATCCTAGAATATCAAACTTCTACTAGGTCTTAGTTATAAACCAAATTAATTTACACACTATGAATATCAACAATTATGTTAGCACATATACATATCTAAGATTTCATAATCATGCACAAACATATCACAACAATATCCATTAGGTAAAGCCAAGACACAAATATTAATACATTTAAAGTCAGACATATAACAATCTTGATTAGGCTAGGGTTTTGCTGAGACAGACAACACCTATGGTTTCATTCCTAGGAGCTTACTCTCAATACATAAGGGTTTTACTCATAAACCCTAATTTACCAATGCCTCAAGGTTTAGGAATTCAGTACTTAGACATTACCATCTAACCTTAAAGGACTAGGGTTTCTATAACAATACTAAAACTCCAAACATGACATTATCATCAAACCCCCAAACATCAAAAGAATAATATTTTTCTAGATTTTATCAATAACCCTAAGTAGACTAGGGTTTTGACATTATCATTGAAATACTCTTACGTTAGGGTTTTACATAGAACCTTTTAGAGTTCCATAAACATGATGTTTTAATGAGGTTAGCTTTAATCTAGAGATTAATCACCCAAACAAGAATCACTATGATTCAAAGGTCCTAGACATAATGTTGGAAATAATACTGAGAGGGGGGGTGAATAAGTATTTGCAAATTAATAGCTTTTTCATTTTCATAATCAAATTTATACACGCTACTTCAGATAAGGGAACTCGCATGTGCATGCAACTGTTCTTAAGGCAACCAACTATATCCAGTGAACTTATGATTCAGTTAATTCATTATATGTTGATCTTTAATCAGTGCATTAGTACTTTATTAAACATTAAATAGTAACCATGTGCAATAATAATAGAATAAACCATCACACATGAACACAAATATTTAAGGTGGAAACCCAATGTGGGTGAAAAACACTTGTTGCTATCGTCTCCGTTTTCTTTAAATAATAAGAAAATCTGTTTATAATCTTGTATTGGTGCAGACTCACACCAGTACGCAGGCACCCACTTGCAGAAGGCTACAACCTTCTCTCATTCTCCAACTTCTATTGGAAGGGAGCTACAACCCCCTAGCTCTTGTACTAGTCAATCTGTTTACTAGTATGTAGGTGATGGCCTACAGAAGGCTCCAACCTTCACTCGTTTTCCAGCTTCTACTGGAAGGGAGCTACAACCCCCTAGCTCTTGTACTAGTTGATTTATTTACTAGTACGTAGGTGCCGACCTATAGAAGGCTCCAATCTTCACTCGGTTTCCAGCTGTTTCTAGAAGGGAGCTCCAACCCCCTAGCTCTTTTACTAGTCGATATGTTTACTAGTACGTAGGTGTTGGCCTACAGAAGGCTCCAAACTTCACTCATTTTCCAACTTCTACTGGAAGGGAGCTACAACCCCCTATCGCTTGTACTAGCTGATCCATTTGCTAGTACGGAGGTGCCAGCCTACAGAAGGCTCCAACCTTCACTCGTTTTCCAGCTGCTATTGGAAGGGAGCTACAACCCCCTGGCTCTTGTACTAGCCGATCCATTTACTAGTACGTAGGCCCCGACCTATAGAAGGCTCCAACCTTCACTCATTCTCCAGCTACCACTGGAAGGGAGCTCCAACCCCCTGATCAAATCACCAGCCACTACTAGTAGGAAGCTTCGACTTCCTCACTGAAGGATCCAACCCTCAGCATCCTCCAGGGACCACGTTTCATAAATTTTCAAACTAGATACTCCTAGTACACAACACTACAATATGAAGGCCACATTTTATCTAATTTTCACACTGGACCCATTAGTAACATTGAATCTCAAAATCAATCACCATTGCAATACAACCATCAAATACATCTACATCGACCAATCATTGAAACCCAATCAATCTCTGATATAACTGAGACTCAATCATCAATCTCTGATATAATTGAAACTGAAACCGCTGAACCTCTGACACAACTCAATCAAACAATCACTGAACCTCTGACACAACTGAATCAAAAAATCACTAAACCTCTGACACAATTGAATCAACCATTCATTCAAACTTAATCAAATTCAACCAATCAATTGGAACAGACAGATCACTGTAACTAGTACACAGATCTGAACCCAGAACACTGCATCAACAACTAGAACTAACTGTAACCTCAAAAGTCATGTGTCAGAATGTATACGCTCCTTTAATGAAGCAAACTTGCGTGTATACGCTACTTCCTTTTGCCCAACCTGCATATACCTCTAAAGATACTGAATCATAAAACCTCTGAACCACAAACTGTAGCAATTAATGACATTTTGAATATCTACTGTCATATTATAGAGTTCTAAATAGATAGCAACAAGGATCACCCTTCTTTCTCAATCAATTAATCAATGAGACACAAACACTTTATGCATTCAATTTTACTTTCAGATCTAAAAAGACTTCATTGACAGACAACAGTAAAATAGAAACACTGATATGATAGACCAGTAATCCTTGAACATCAAGCTTTTCTTTTGCATACGCTACTTGGAAGAGCTGAACCAGCATGTATACGCACCTTCGCCAAAGTGAACCAGCGTATAGATCTGCAAATACTTACTTATAACTTCGTTGCAATTCTCGACTTCAGACATACCCAGATCATCACATATAAAGGATAAAATATGTGTTAGCAATCAAATCTAGCCCATCCATTATCAGATCACATAATGATAAGTCATTATGATCCTGATCCATCATTAGATCTCATCCATCATCAAACGCTTAGGTGCATATTTAGTCTAGATCAAGCAAAGCATCAGAAACCCATAACATGCATATTTGCTTTTGATCTAACACTTCATAAGATATTCATTACTTGTGCCCTTAGCCCTTTGATCTTCTCCTCCTTATATACTTAGATCCTTTGTCAATACCTCAGACCAAAACCACTTAGGACCAATACCTTGGACCAAATACCTAGGGTCAATACCTCAGACCAAATACCTTGGACCAATACCTTGGACCAAATACCTAGGGTCAATACCTTAGACCAAATACCTTGGATCAATACCTTGGAGCAAAATACCTTGGACCAAATATCACGGAGCAAAACCTTGGTTTTCCGACATGTACACGCTTTTCCTCCTGTGGGAGTGCGTGTATATGTATACGCTATTTTGACTAAGTGGACCTGCGTATACTTCTTAAACTACTTTACATCAACCTTTTCCTTTACCTTCTTTATTATGATCAGTAGACCTCGATTCCATCTTCTTGTTCTTCTGTACTAGTGCCCTATTACCTCTGAATCAACATGTTCCATTGTAATTTTCCATATTACTTCTAAAACAATTCCTTTGAACTGCCCTGCATTTTGTCACATCTATAAACACAACTGCCATGCATTCTGTCACATTTGATATCTCTCCTGTAGATTCATCTAGTTACGTATATTCATCTAGTGACTATATACAAGTGAGTTGTTATGTTACAAGTGGGTTTCCATCAAGTACAACACATACATCATAATGCCAACAGTATCTCCCTTAAGAGTTGATGGCAACCATGTTGGTGTTGATTATGGCAAGCTATAGAGACTGATAGAGATAACAACCAACACCAAAATACTCTCTCCCTTTGACAATAAGGGCAAAGGGCGAACCAAGATATTCTCCCCCTTTGATATCAAGGGGAAAGGGTTGACCAAAGTGAAGGCTTTCATATCTGAACAACTGAATATAAACATTGATCATGCTCCCCCTAGGCACATGATGAATTCCCTAATTAAACTCCCCCTTTGTACATGCTATGATGCACTAAACTGTCCATGCTCCCCCTGAGAACATGCAGAATCTACAAAAATATTTTCCAAAAGAATAACATGACTCTATAACTCAACTATGTGAGTTTGACCTTCCTATCACCAATGACTCATACATACATCAATCTCCCAACCAAGTGGGGATATACCAATTGTTTATACATGACTGAAATATAGCAATTATTACATCATCCTTCCCATGCATAGTGGGGGTACAAATTACATCATATGACCAAAAAGGACTCATTAAAAGACTATGACAGACAGATACATTTTATTGCATCATGGGCCTTTACATGACCTTTACATCAAATGTTATACATGAATTTTTTAACAAAAACCAAAGACCTAAACAAGACCATGATAGTCATCAGCAACTATCATACACCATATATGATCTGCACCATAAGCATCTGTCAACATCATCCAGACCAACAACCTGTATATGTCCATTATAAATTCTCAATATATGACAATGTAAATATCATCAACCTGTGACAATGTATGTCGTATATAGATATCAACTCATCCTCTTGATATCATCAAGATCAACTTGCTCTATTTCATTAGAAGAAAGAGCTTTATCATAACCTTCCATGTCCAAATAGTAACACAAAATCATTCACATCATATGTATGTGAAAACACCATAGTCATCATCTATGATCATAACATCATCATCAAGAACTGCATGATATTTCCATAAGAACCCTCAATATATTAACCATGTATCATCACTAGGAAACATCCCACATCTAATAAGCATCAACCATGATAATCAACATATGTGAGTATCAAACCTATCATCATAAAGTAAAAAGTCATCATCATTATGTGACTAAGTAAGCCATGTCTTCGAATATCCATGTCTTCAAATAGCTATGCCTGCAATAATACCATTTTCTTGGCCAACCAACAATATTTATCAATATGAAACTTAAGTAATCATCCATGTATCCAATGTAATGTATATTCATCAAAGATATAGAAATATGTATCTGGCAAACCATGAGCTCATAGTCATTTGTCAATCTTTCTTGATACCATCAACAACAACAATCCTCAACCATGTGAGAGCCAAGAACTATAGGAATCCTGCATCACAACTGCACCATATGAACTTTATGCATCTTTGAAGGCGTGATGACAACAACATAAAATAAATGAGTGGCTCATCATCAAATAATGAAGTTGTGTACTCAAGCTTTGTACTTCTCCTTGTCCTTATGAAGATCACCATGTAAGCAACATATATGTACTGTATGCATCATAAAAAATTCATCCACAATCATCCATAAATCTGATCTGAATAACAACTATGTAACCCCAAGTAATACAAGTATCATTTGAGACTTCATCATAGGCAACTCATAACCGCAACATAGCATGATGTATCATTTAAATACTTTAGTCACATAAGCATCATCACTATTGACAAGAATCATTAGGTACCAAAGACTTCTAAACATAATGCCAACAATGCATTATTAGAAGTATAACATATTCTCCCCCTGAACCTGTGTCACCTATTCACTGTGAGATCTGATCATTGCATATATCGGTAAGAAATATCAAGGCATCACCATCAATCAGATATACATCAAGTCATCAACAAATTATGAGGATCAAAAGCACTTCTAAATAAGATCCATAGACTGTAGTCATCAATCATCAAGACAGAAAAGATAATTGACCATATCAGATCATTTTTTTGAGTCTGTCCCATTGCTTCTTCATCAAACCAACATATACGTGACTGTGCAGCTTCGAACTCACGTATATATGCGACTTGTCTTCATGATAACTATGTATGGGAATTAGAACACTGAAATTTCATACTTTTAGTTCCTCCTAAGTCTATTATGTCTGTATACTGAGCTATGCCACATATTTCTGACTATACTTCCTTCTTCTTCCATACCTTGGAGTGTGATGAAGTTTTCTCCTTTTGGTATGTTGGCCGAAATTTTCTCCTACATTCTTTTGCTATATGCCCAAACTTGTTACAAGAATAACATATTATATGTTTCATATTCCCTCTATAGCATTCAATGGCTTTGTGACCAAACATATTGCAAGAAAAACAATATCCCTTAAAGTACCTTGAAGTTGATGATCTTTTTGTGTGACAGTTATTAGCTTGAATCATTCTACTTCTGCATCTGGCTGCAACATGTCCAAAATTATGGCATATAAAACATTCAACATTATTCATTAGAGGAAATAATCGATTATCACTTCCATAGTTAGGAGTAAATGAATTTCTTTGAAGACTTTCTTTCCTTGGTTGTTGATGGGGTTGACCTCTTAGCTCCTTGTTGAGCATTTCAGATTTTGCATTAGAGTTCCTTCCTTCAGTTTGAGAGCTAGATTCACCTTTAACAGTTTCATGAAAACCAAGACCAGATTTGATGGAAGGAGACCTTTGACTACTAAGAATATCATCCAAAATCTTAGTACTATCTTGAAATCGTAAAAGTTTATCCTTTTCTTCTAATTTACCTTTTAGGATATTTACCTCAACCTGATATTGCTCTTCCTTTTCAAGATACTACTTCTTCATGATTTCTTCAGCTTTTCTTCCTTCTTCCACTTGTTGCCTTAATTTGAGAACTTCATTTTATTTTTCTTCAAATGCTTGGAGTATTTCTTCATTATGCTTATTTGAATTTTTGAGATCTTCTTTTATAGAAATGACCATAACTTCAAGACCTTCACAGTAGTTGGTTCTTTCTATAAGTTCCTTGGTTGTTGTGTCCTTTTCATTCACTTCAATTCTCAATGATGTCACTTAATCCCGCAACCTTTGACTTTGATCTTCCTTTTCTTTATTTTGTTTCCTTCCTCCAACTGGGGTTTAACCTAGTAACTTCTTCTTTGTAGGCACATTCCCTTTTATGAATTAGATCCTTTTGATCATTAATTGTGTTTGTGAGCTTTTAAAATTCCGCCTCTATTTGATTTCTTTCTCTTTCACCCATAAGAGCAAATTCAGTTGTTTCGTTGTCACTTTCATTATCTTCAAATGAACAGAGAAATGTATCACCGGAGGACAACAAATTTGTACCTGATAGTTCTTTTGCTTGTTCATATTCATTCTAAGGTGATTCTGAATCTGAAGTGTTCCTTCCACACAAAGGCTAGTCGTCTCTCCCATTGTCACAGTTCCTTTGAGATGTCTTCTTATTTTGAGGTGCTTTCTTCTTTAGCTTCTTTTCCATTATTAATACGGATCTCCTCTAAGCGATCAAGATTCTACCAAAGAACCTACTCTGATACTAATTGTTGGAAATAATACTGAGAGGGGGGGGTGAATTAGTATTTGCAAATCAATAACTTTTTCATTTCCATAATCAAATTTATATACACTACTTCAGATAAGGGAGCTCGCGTGTGCACACAACTATTCTTAAGGCAACTAGCATATATCCAGTGAACTTATGATTAAGTTAATTCATCATATGTTGATCTTTAATCAGTGCATCAATACTTTATTAAACATTAAATAGTAACCATGTGTAGTAATAACAAAATAAACGATAACACATAAGCAACACACATGAACACCAATATTTAAGGTGGAAACCCAATGTGGGTGAAAACCACATGCTACTATCGTCTCTGTGTTCTTTTAATAATAAGAAAATCTGTTTACAATTTTGTACCGATGCAGACTCATACCAATACGCAGGCACCCACCTGTAGAAGGCTACAACCTTCTCTTCTTCTCCAACTTCTACTGGAAGGGAGCTACAACCTCCTAGCTCTTGTACTAGCCGATCTGTTTACTAGTACGTAGGTGCTGGCCTATAGAAGGCTCCAACCTTCACTTGTTTTCCAGCTTCTACTGGAAGGGAGCTACAACCCCCTAGCTCTTGTACTAGTTGATCCGTTTACTAGTACGTAGGTTCCAGCCTACAGAAGGCTCCAACCTTCACTCATTTTCCAGCTGCTACTGGAAGGGAGCTCCAACCCTTGGCTCTTGTACTAGCTGATCCATTTATTAGTACGTAGGCCCCGACCTATAGAAGTATCCAACCTTCACTTGTTCTTTAGCTACTACTGGAAGTGAGCTCCAACCCATTGATCAAATCACTAGCCACTACTGGTAGGAAGCTTCAACTTCCTCATTGTAGGCTCCAACCCTCAACATCCTCCAGGGACCACGTTCATAAATTTTCAGACTAGATACTTGTTAGTGTTGGGTTGTGTTATATTCTTTCCACGTAGTTAATAGGGGGTTTGAAGGGCACCCGTAACCCCACTTTATGGGGTCCGGGGTAGCGCCCCGGAAAATTTTGGTTTTGGACCATATGTTAGGTTGGGCGGACCCACCTATGGTTTTGTGCATGATTTTCGCACATGTTTTTGGACGCGATGGTTTTCGGTCTATGGTATTGGACGCGATGGTTTTCGGTCCATGGTATTGGATGCTTCGGCATGTATAAATATGTATTGTAACATTGAAAGGAACATAATGAAAAATCAAGCTGGTAGTCCTGGTTTTGGGATCCAGGGAAAAATCTCTGTGCATATGTGTTTTATGGGTTATGCTCTCGCATTGTTTATTTTCTTTGTTTAAGAATTCGTATGCAGGTAATTTCTGTACAGGGTTAAAACCTACATTTGGTATCAGAGCTGTTTTGGCTTCAAGGGGACGCCTTTGCTGCTGAGGGGTTTCGCTCGGGCCTGTGGTAGACCCTGTTCAGTGGGAGATCTGTGAGATCGATTCTGGTGGTGAAAGAAGATGGCAAGCAGTGGAAAGATAGAGATTGAGAAGTTCAATGGTCAGAATTTTGAGTTGTGGAAACTCAAGATGGAGGATCTGTTGGTGGATAAAGATCAGTGGATCACGGTAGATCCGGGTACTAAACCATCGGGAGTGACCGATGAAGAATGGAAGAAGTTGGATCAGAAGGCAAAGAGCACAATACGATTGTGTGTCTCGGATTCAGTATTGCTGAATGTATCAGGGGAAGCTACGACAAAGGCTTTGTGGGTCAAGTTAGGGACTTTGTACCAATCTAAGTCGCTGGTGAATAAACTGTTCCTGCGGAAAAAGTTGTATAACCTAAGGATGAAAGATGGAGACTCGGTGACAGAGCATCTGAATGCGTTTAAAACTATGGTAAGTCAGTTATTATCTGTTGATATTAAAATTTTAGATGAAGATAAGTGCATCAGTCTGTTGTGTTCTCTACCAGATTCGTGGGATAGTCTGGTTATTGCAATAGGTAGCAATGCAACTGCTTTGCAGTTTGATGAAATAGTCTCAGCCTTGCTGACGGAGGAGATGAGACGAAAAAATATGGACAACCAGAATGGTGATGCCTTGTCTGTACGAGGACGGTCCCATAACAGAAACAAAAATAAGTCATCGAGTGGGAGATCTAAATCTAGAGGGAGATCTAAATCTCCAGGAAAACCTACAAAGGTGGTGTGCTGGAAATGTGGAAAGGAAGGGCACTTCAGAAGGGATTGTAAATCTAAATCTCTTGATAAAGGAAAGGGATCTGATGATGCTCCTTCGGCAGAGGTGAAAACCACCTCAGATGAAGGTGGGGATGTGTACTTGGCTTCTTCAAGTACACATGTAGATCATGAGGCATGGTTGATTGACTCAGGTGCATCCTTTCACTTCACTCCCCATAGAGAGTGGTTCTGCGAGTATGAGAAATACGATGGTGGTGATGTCTTCTTAGGAGATGATAGGAAGGCTAGAATCATTGGTCGGGGAAAAGTAAAGTTGAAGTTGCAAGGTGGAAGGGTTAGAACACTTCCTGGTGTTCTACATATTCCTGCATTGGCCAGAAATCTGATTTCTGTAAGCAAGTTGGATGATGCAGGCGTAAAGACAGTGTTCGAGAAAGATACCTGCAAGATGGTTCGAGGAGCACTGATATTAATGTGGGGAGTTCGGATTGGAACTCTGTACAAGCTGCAAGGTAGCACTGTTGTTGATGGGTGCAATAGTTCTATGGTTCTTGAAAATGGAGTAGAGAATCTAGTGGTCTCTGGAGAGAAGACCATGTTGTGGCATCAAAGGCTTGGACATATTGGAGAGAAGGGCCTTTGAATACTTCATGGTAAAGGTATGGTAGAAGGTATGAATAATAGCTCTCTGGATTTTGATTTCTGTGAAAATTGTGTATATGGGAAGCAGAATCGGGTGAGTTTCCCCTTTGGTGGTAAGAGGACGAAACAGATATTAGAGCTTGTGCAGAGTGATGTGTTTGGACCTGTGAAGGTTCCATCACTCGGTAAGTCTGTGTACTATGTATCATTCATAGATGACTTCTCAAGGAATACATGGATATATTTTCTTAAGAATAAATCTGAAGTCTTTGACAAGTTTAAAGAATTTAAGGCTCTGGTGGAAAATCAGACAGAGAAGAAGATAAAGGTGCTGAGGACAGATAATGGTGGAGAATTTTGCAGCAAGGAATTTGAAGAATTTTGTAAGAAGTGTGGTATAGCACGGCAGAAGACTACTCCATATACACCTTAGCAAAATGGAGTCGCAGAAAGAATGAACAAGACGTTGATGGAAGGGCAAGAAGCATGCTCAGTGGTGCCGGGTTAGGACAGGAATTCTGGGCAGAGGCGGTGGATACTGCATGTTACCTGATCAATAGATCACCTTCATCAGTGTTGGAGGATAAGACTCCACAAGAAGTATGGACTGGTAAGAAACCTTCTCTTTCACATCTAAGGGTATTTGGATGTGATGCATATGTACATGTTCCAAAGGAGAAACGAACCAAGTTGGATAGTAAATCTGAAAAGTGCATCTTTATTGGGTATAAGGATGGTTTAAAGGGTTATAAGCTTTGGAATCCAGTCACACGGAAGGTTGTGTACAGCCGAGATGTGTTGTTCAGAGAGGTAAAAGATGTTATTCAACATGAAGTCCAACCAAAGGAACCTGAGAAGATAGAGTTTGAGCCAAAGGAGGAAGAATCAGACTCTGCAGCAGAGGAGGAATCAGAAGATGAAGAGCCACAAACTCCAGTTGTGAGAAGATCAATTCGAGAAAGAAGGCAGCCAGAAAGGTATAGTCCATCTGCTTTCAGTTCAAATTTTGCTTTGTCTGTTACTGATAATGATCCTAGAACTGTGAAGGAAGCAGTGGATTCAGAGGATGGAAAACTCTGGAAAGAGGCCATGGTCGATGAAATGGCATCTTTTCACAAAAATGAGGCTTGGGATCTGGTGGAGTTGCCGGCTGGAAGGAAACCCATTGACAGCAAATGGGTGTTCAAGAAGAAGACAAATGCAGAAGGAAAGGTGGAGAAATACAAAGCTCGGTTGGTAGCAAAAGGTTATTCCCAGGTGCCGGGAATTGATTTTGGTGATATTTTTTCTCCTATTGCCAAGGTAACTTCTATTAGATTACTTTTATCTGTTGCTGCTGCTTTTGATTTTGAGGTAGAACAGATGGATGTGAAGACAACATTTCTTCACGGGGATTTGGAAGAGGAAATCTACATGAAGCAACTTGAAGGCTTTGCGGTGAAGGGTAAGAAAGAACTGGTATGCAAGTTAAAGAAGTCTCTGTATGGGTTAAAATAGTCACCAAGGATGTGGTATCAGAAATTTGATACATTTATACGGGGACTTGGCTTCACCAGAAGCAAAGCAGATCATTGTGTGTATTTTAAATTAATTGGTGACCGTATTATTTATCTGGTCTTGTATGTGGATGATATGTTGCTGGTTGGAAATGACAAAGAAATTATCCAGGATTTGAAGACCCAATTGTCCTCCAAATTCGACATGAAAGATCTTGGTGCTGCAAACTATATTTTGGTCATGGAAATTAAAAGAGATCGGTTAAAGAGGAAGCTCTGGTTAAACCAGAGGAAGTATGTCGAGACAATACTCTAGAGGTTTAATATGCAGGATAGTAAACCGGTGAAGGTTCCTATTCCTGTAGGTGTGAGGTTATCTGCTGAATAGTGTCCCAAGACACAAGAAGAGGAAGAGGACATGTCCCGTGTTCCATATGCAAGTGCAGTGGGTAGCCTGATGTATGCAATGGTCTGTACTAGACCAGACATTGCACATGCAGTGGGAGTATTGAGCAGGTTTATGTCAAAACCTGGGAAGGAGCACTGGACAGCAGTGAAGCGGGTTTTCAGGTATTTGCGTGGCACTAGTGATTATGGTTTGTGCTACCAAGGAAGACCAAGATTGGACAAAGTGTTGGATATTCATGGCTTTGTTGATGCAGACTAGGCTGGAGATCTGGATCAGAGAAGATCTACAAGTGGGTATGTGTTTAACCTATTTGGAGGTGCAGTCAGTTGGATGAGTAAGAAACAATCTGTAGTGGCACTATCAACTACAGAGGCAGAATACATGGCAGCCATTCATGCAAGCAAGGAAGCAGTTGGTCGCAGAGATTGTGTTCAAGTATGAGGTTAGTACAGGGAGCTATAAGAATAGACTGTGACAGCCAAAGTGCAATTTTCTTGGCAAAGAACCCTGCTTATCATTCAAAGACAAAGCACATTGATGTTCAATATCACTTTGTGAGGGATATGATAGAAGACAGAAAGGTGTTGCTAGTAAAGGTGGACACTTTGAAGAATACTGCAGATGCATTGACAAAATCTATGAGCTCTGAGAAGTTCTCTTGGTGTAGAGAAGCAATGGGAATATCAGGGCTGAAAAATGACTAAGCTCTTCTGTGGCCCCCTGTGGAAAGAAAACAACAAGTGGGAGATTGTTGGGTTGTGTTATATTCTTTCCACGTAGTTAATAGGGGGTTTGAAGGGCACCCGTAACCCCACTTTGTGGGGTCCGGGGCAGCGCCCTGGAAAATTTTGGTTTTGGACCATATGTTAGGTTGGGCGGACCCACCTATGGTTTTGTGCATGATTTTCGCACATGTTTTTTGGACGCGATGGTTTTTTGTCTATGGTATTGGACGCGATGGTTTTCGGTCCATGGTATTGGATGCTTCGGCATGTATAAATATGTATTATAACATTGAAAGGAACATAATGAAAAATCAAGCTGGTAGTCCCGGTTTTGGGATCCAGGGAAAAATCTCTGTGCATGTGTTTTATGGGTTATGCTCTCGCATTGTTTATTTTCTTTGTTTAAGAATTCGTATGCAGATAATTTATGTACAGGGTTAAAACCTACAGTTAGGCCCCTATACTACTAGTGTAACACCTTATTGTTATTAGTATAACCCACTTATTATATTGATGTACCCATGTAGTGCCCATATTGTTACTATTGTGTCCCATAGAAGCCCACTATTGTTATTATTGTGCCCTTATATTATTATTGTTATGTCGGCTCTGATTATGTTATGACCCCTTAGACTCCTATATATAGAAAGGAGGTCTTTTCATTTGTATCATCCGAGAATTGTTCATTTATGTAATGTAAAGGAGGTTGCCCCCTCGAAGAGGCTGAATTCTAAGGCGTTGATCTATCTTTTCTATCTTTTCTTGAGCTGGTTTCATAACATTTGGTATCAAAGCTTTGGATTCTAGGGTTTCGCTGCTCCAAACAGGTCATTGTGGCATTTTCACTCTAACTGTTTTTCTAAGATGTTTCAGAAGTTGAAAAAAAAACCCATTTGAGAAGAAATCGTGCTGAACCTCGAGTCCAAATTTCAAAGCTTTTTGCGCTATATTTGCGGAGATATGATTTGAGGAAGTTGGTCTTTTTGAAGACTTCTGAATTACATTCCAAACAGGTGACCTGGGGAAAATCATCATAACTTTCTCTCTGGGGATCGGATTGAAATTTCGTAAGAAGGTACAAAAATAGGACAGATTGTAGTTTCTTGTATGCATTTTTCAGATCCAAAGGTCGAAACAGTGACTCATGGAACGTCGTACAAGTTCGCTCTACTGAACTAGTCTATAATCAAGTCACTGTGGGAGATTTCGCATAACTCTTCCTTGGAGAATGAAATTTGGGTCAGACTAGTGGCCTTGGAAAGAGGACACAGAGGGCTACTATAGGTCGCAATTTCAGATCTTAAAGAACCGAAAGTACAGATTTACACTCGTTTCAAGGTCGAGCTCCTAAAATCAAGAAAAGGCAAGATGAGGAAGTTTGATGGCAAGGATATGGTAAATTGGATACTTCATATGGAGCAATATTTTGATCTACATGGTGTACAACTGTTACAAAAGGTATGTATTGCATATTCATATTTAGAACCAGTTCAATTTTTATGGTACGAAGGGCTTTGTTCTCGTAAACAACTTGTTACGTGGTCAATTTTCATGGAGGAAATGATAGCACATTATGAGGATACAAAGAGCAACACCTTCTTTAGAGAAACACCACAACAATTGGAAAGAGTAAAAGGGCTTTGTGACATAGTGGAAAGAAAAATTATGGAAACCAGGAAGCGTACCCCTCACAACTGTAAATATGGAAGTGTTGTTTCTCATAGCCTTCCACAACCTACAAGGGTTACACCACAACAATTGGAAGAAAAAAGAGAAAAAGGGATTTGTTACAATTGTGATAGCAAATGCACTAAAGGTCATAAGTGTGCCGAGAAGAATTTATTTTACATAGAATATGAAGAGGAGGAAGAAAAGGATCAAGAAACATCAAAAGAAGAAGATATACGCCAGGACCCCACCCCAGAGAAAGAAGAAATGAATCAGACCATATCTTGTAAAGCATTGGCAAGAATTACCACTCCTCAAACTCTCAAGATAGAAGGACATATCAAGAAGAAAAAGGTGCAAGAAGTGAAAGATCACATCAAGAAAGAAGAAATAAATCCAACCATATCTTGTAATTCATTGGTCGAAATTACCACTCCTCAAACTATCAAGATAGAAGGACATATCAAGAAGAAAAATGTTCAAGAAGTGAAAGATCACATCGAGCATCAAGAAATGAATCCGACCATATCTTGTAAAGGATTGGAAGAAATTACCACTCCTCAAACTCTAGAGATAGAAGGACATATCAAGAAGAAAAAGGCTCAAACAGAGAAAGATCACATCGAGCATCAACAACAAGTTCTCCAACTTTTGAAGGATAACGCCACTTCGGTGCAAAATCAAACGAAACAACAGGTAGATCAACATCGTAGTGAAAAATGTTTTGATGTAGGTGATTGGGTATTTTTACTGCTACATCTCAAGCAAGCTATTTATGAGAAGAAAATGCTGGCAATACTACGTGCACTTAAAAAATGGCGACCTTACCGAACGGGAAGACTCTTCAAGGATGAGGATGTGGAAGCATTATTTTGTGCTATTTCTATTATCCAACCAGATTGGATAAACGAAGCAAGGGGTGAATGGAAGAAGGACGAAGAAGTATGGCCACTTATTCAAAATTTGCAAAAGATCCCAATTCAGACAATATTGCCAGAAATTGAAGAGGAAGGAAAAATCATATTGGAACCTGGAGCAATCACAGAAACAAGAACCCGACAGCTACGAAATCGATCAATTTCACAGTATCTCATCAAGTGGAAGAACTTACCCGCTGAATATTCCACATGGGAGGACAAGAATTGTATACAAAAGCATCAAGAACTACTCAAGCGTTGAGGACAACGCTTTTTGAAGGAGAGGGGCATGTTAGGCCTCTATACTACTAGTGTAACCCCTTATTGTTATTAGTATAACCCACTTATTATATTGATGTACCCATGTAGTGCCCATATTGTTACTATTGTGCCCCATAGAAGCCCACTATTGTTATTATTGTGCCCTTACATTATTATTGTTATGTCGGCTCTGATTATGTTATGACCCCTTAGACTCCTATATATAGAAAGGAGGTCTTTTCATTTGTATCATCCAAGAATTGTTCATTTATGTAATGTAAAGGAGGTTTCCCCTTCGAAGAGGCTAAATTCTAAGGCATTGATCTATCTTTTCTATCTTTTCTTGAGCTGGTTTCATAACAATACTTCTGGTACACAACACTACAATATGAAGGCCACGTTTCATATAATTTTCACATTGGACCCATTAGTAACATTGAAGCTCAAAATCAATCACTACTACAATACAACCATCAAATACATTTGCATCAACCAATCACTGAAACCCTGTAGTTTTTAACCCCATACAGAAATTACCTGCATACGAATTCTAAAACACAAAATAAATAATGCGAGAGCAGAACACATAAAACACATATACACAGAGATTTTCCTCTGGATCCCAAAACCGGGACTACCAGATTGATTTTTCATTATATTCCTTTCAATGTTACAATACATATTTATACATGCCGAAGCATCCAATACCATGGACCGAAAAACCATCGCGTCCAAAAAACATGTGTGAAAATCATGCACAAAAACATAGGTGGGTTCACCCAACCTAACATAGGGTCCAAAACCAAAATTTTTGGGGGCGCTACTCCAGACCCCATAAAGTGGGGTTACGGGTGCCCTTCAAACCCCCTGTTAACTACGTGGAAAGAATATAACACAACCCAACATTCTCCCACTTGTTGTTTTCTTTCCATAGGGGGCCACAAGAGAGCTTAGTCATTTTCCCAGCCCTAAAATGCCTATTGTCTCTCTACACCAAGAGAACTTCTCAGAGCTCACAGATTTTGTCAATGCATCTGCAATATTCTTCAAAGTGTCCACCTTTACCAAAAACACCTTTTGTCTTCTATCATATCCCTCACAAAGTGATACTGAACATCAATGTGCTTTGTCTTAGAATGATATGCGGGGTTCTTTGCCAAGAAAATTTCACTTTGGCTATCAAAATCTATTCTTATAGCTTCCTGTACTAACCCCATACTTGAACATAATCTCTGCAATCAAACTGCTTCCTTGCTTGCATGAGTGGCTACCATGTATTTTGCCTTTGTAGTTGACAGTGCCACTACAGATTGTTTCTTACTCATCCAACTGACTGCACCTCCAAACAGGTTAAACACATACCCACTTGTAGATCTTCTCTGATCCAGATCTCCAGCCCAGTCTGCATCAACAAAGCCATGAATATCCAACACTCTATCCAATCATGGTCTTCCTTGGTAGCACAAACCATAATCACTATTGCCACACAAATACCTAAAAACCCGCTTCACTGTTGTCCAGTGCTCCTTCCCTGGTTTTGACCTAAAGTTGCTCAATACTCCCACTGCATGTGCAATGTCTGGTCTAGTACAAACCATTGCATACATCAGGTTACTGACTGCACTTGCATATGGAACATGGGACATGTACTCTTCCTCTTCTTGTGTCTTGGGACACTGTTCAGCAGATAACCTCACACCTACAGGAATAGGAACCTTCACCGGTTTACTATCCTGCATATTAAACCTCTGCAATATTGTCTCGACATACTTCCTCTTGTTTAACTAGAGCTTCATCTTTACCCGATCTCTTTTAATTTCCATGCCCAAAATATAGTTTGCAGCACCAAGATCTTTCATGTCGAATTTAGAGGACAATTGGGTCTTCAAATCCTGGATAACTTCTTTGTCATTTCCAACCAACAACATATCATCCACATACAAGACCAGATAAATAACATGGTCACCAATTAATTTAAAATACACACAGTGATCTGATTTGCTTCTGGTGAAGCCAAGTCCCCGTATAAATGTATCAAATTTCTGATACCACATCCTTGGTGACTGTTTTAACCCATATAGAGACTTCTTTAACTTACATACCAGTTCTTTCTTACCCTTCACCGCAAAGCCTTCAGGTTGCTTCATGTAGATCTCCTCCTCTAGATACCTGTGAAGAAATGTTGTCTTCACATCCATCTGTTCTACCTCAAAATCAAAAGTAGCAACAACAGATAAAAGTAATCTAATAGAAGTTACCTTGGCAATAGGAGAAAAAATATCACCAAAATCAATTCCCGACTCCTGGGAATAACCTTTTGCTACCAACCGAGCTTTGTATTTCTCCACTTTTCCTTCTACATTTGTCTTCTTTTTGAACAACCATTTGCTGCCAATGGGCTTCCTTCTAGCCGACAAATCCACCAGATCCCAAGCCTCATTTTTGTGCAAAGATGCCATTTCATCAACCCTGACCTCTTTCCAGAGTTATCCATCCTCTGAATCCACTGCTTCACAGTTCTGGGATCATCATCAGTAACAGACAAAGCAAAATTTGAACAGAAGGCAGATGGACTATACCTTTCTGACTGCCTTCTTTCTCAAACTGATCTTCTCACAGCCGGAGTTTGTGGCTCTTCATCTTCTGATTCCTCCTCTGCTATAGAGTCTGATTCTTCCTACTTTAGCTCAAACTCTATATTCTCAGGTTCCTTTGGTTGGAATTGATGTTTAATAACATCTTTCACCTCTCTAAACACCACATCTCGGCTGTACATAACCTTCCTTGTTACTGGGTTCCAAAGCTTATAACCCTTTAAACCATCCTTATACCAAATAAAGATGCACTTTTCAGATTTACTATCCAACTTTGTTCTTTTCTCCTTTGGAACATGTACATATGCATCACATCCAAATACCCTTAGATGTGAAAGAGAGGGTTTCTTACCTATCCATACCTCTTGTGGAGTCTTATCCTCCAACGCTGATGAAGGTGACGTGTTGACCAGGTAACATGTAGTATCCACTGCCTCTGCCCAGAATTCTTGTCCTAACCCGACACCACTGAGCATGCTTCTTGCCCTTTCCATCAACGTCTTGTTCATTCTTTCTGCAACTCCATTTTGCTAAGGTTTATATGGAGTATTCTTCTGTCATGCTATACCACACTTCTTGCAGAATTCTTCAAATTCCTTACTGCAAAACTCTCCACCATTATCTATCCTCAACACATTTATCTTCTTCTCTGTCTGGTTTTCCACTAGAGCCTTAAATTCTTTAAACCTATGAAAGACTTCATATTTCTTCATAAGGAAATATATCCATGTATTCCTTGAGAATTCATCTATAAATGATACATAGTACACAGACTTACCTAGTGATGGAACCTTCACAGGTCCAAACACATCACTGTGCACAAGCTCTAATATATGTTTCGCCCTCTTACCACTAGAGGGGAAACTCACCCGACTCTACTTCCCGTATACACAATTTTCACAAAAATCAAAATCCAGAGAGATATTACTCATACCTTCTACCATACCTTTACCATGAAGTATTCGAAGGCCTTCTCTCCAATATGTCCAAGCCTTTGATGCCACAACATGGTCTTTTCTCCAGGACCACTAGATTTTCTGCTCCATTTTCAGGAACCACTGAACTATTGCACCCATCAACAATAGTGCTACCTTGCAGCTTGTACCGAGTTCCAATCCGATCCTCACATCAATACCAGTGCTCCCCGAACCATCTTGTAGGTATCCTTCTCGAACATTGTTTTTACACTTGCATCATCCAACTTACTAACATAAATCAGATTTCTGGCTAATGCAGGAATATGCAGAACACCCGGAAGTGTTCTAACCCGTCCACCTTGCAGCTTCAACTTTACTTTTCCACGACCAATGATTCTAGCCTTACTGTCATCCCCCAAGAAGACATCACCACCATCACATTTCTCATACTCACAGAACCACTCCCCATAGGATGCACCTGAGTCAATCAACCATGCATCATGATCTACATGTGTACTTGAAGAAGCCAAGTACACATCCCCACCTTCATCTGAGGTGGTTTTCGCCTCTACAGAAGGAGCCTCATCAGATCCCTTTCCTTTTTCAAGAGCTTTATATTTACAATCCCTTTTGAAGTGGCCTTCCTTTTCGCATTTCCAGCACACCACCTTTATAGGTTTTCCTAGATATTTAGATCTCCCTCTAGATTTAGATCTCCCACTAGATGACTTATTTTTGTTTCTGTTTTAGGACCGTCCTCGTACAGACAAGGCATCACCATTTTTTCTCTGCATATTTTTCTGTCTCATCTCCTCCGTTAGCAAGGTTGAGACTATTTCATCAAACTACAAGACAGTTGCATTGCTACCTATTGCAATAACCAGACTATCCCATGAATCTGGTAGAGAACACAACAAAATGATGCACTTATCTTCATCTGAAATTTTAATATCAACATATGCTAACTGAATTACCATAGTATTAAATGTGTTCAGATGCTCTGTCACTGAGTCTCCATCTTTCATCCTTAGGTTATACAGCTTTTTCCGTAGGAATAATTTATTCACCAGAGACTTAGATTGGTACAAAGTCCCTAACTTGTCCCACAAAGCCTTCGCTGTAGCTTCCCCTGATACATTTAGCAATACTGAATCTGAGACACATAATCGTATTGTGCTCTTTGCCTTCCCATCCAAATTCTTCCATTCTTCATCAGAAACTCTAGTTGGTTTAGTACCCGGATCTACCGCGATCCACTGATCTTTATCCACCAACAAATCCTCCATCTTGAGTTTCCACAACTCAAAACTATGACAATTAAATTTCTTGATCTCTATCTTTCCACTGCTCGCCATCTTCTTTCACCATCAGAATCGATCTCGCAGATCTCCCACTAAACAGGGTCTACCACAGGCCCGAGCGAAACCCCTCAACAACAAAGGCGTCCCCTTGAAGCCAAATCTCCTCCGATACCAAATGTAGGTTTTAACCCCGTACAAAAATTACCTGCATACGAATTCTAAAACACAGAAAATAAATAATGCGAGAGCAGAACACATAAAACACATATACACAGAGATTTCCCCTAGATCCCAAAACTGGGACTACCAGCTTGATTTTTCATTTTTTTCCTTTCAATGTTACAATACATATTTATACATGCTGAAGCATCCAATACCATGGACTGAAAAACCATCACGTCCAAAAAAAATGTGCGAAAATCATGCACAAAACCATAGGTGGGTCCGTCCAACCTAACATAGGGTCCAAAACCAAAATTTTCCGAGGCACTACCCCGGACCCCATAAAGTGGGGTTACGTGTGCCCTTCAAACCTCCTGTTAACTACGTGGAAAGAATATAACACAACCCAACAAACCAAATCAATCTCTGATATAATTGAAACTTAATCATCAGTATTTGATATAACTAAAATTGAAACCACTGAACCTCTAACACAACTTAATAAAAAATCGTTGAGCCTCTGACACAACTAAATCAAACCATCACTGAACCTCTAACACAACTGAATCAACCATTCATTCAAACTTAATCAAATTCAACCAATCAACTGGAATAGACATATCACTATAACTAGTACACAAATCTGAACCCAGAACACTGCATCAACAACCAAAACTAATTGTAACCTCAAAAGTCATGTGTCAGAATGTATACGCTCCTTTAATGAAGCAACTTGCATGTATACTCTACTTCCTTTTGCCCAACCTACGCATACCTCTAAAGATATTGAATCATAAAACCTCTGAACCACAAATTGTAGCAATCAGTGACATTTTGGAGATCTACTGTCATATTATAGAGTTCTAAACAAATATCAAAAGGATCACCCTTCTTTCTCAATCAATTAATCAATGAGACACAAACTCTTTATGCATTCATTTTTACTTTCAGATCTAAGAAGACTTCATTGGCAGACAACAGTAAAACAACAACACTGATATGATAGACTAGTCATCCTTGAACATCAAGCTTTTCTTTTGCATACGCTACTTGGAAGAGCCAAACCAACATGTATACGCACCTTCACCAAAGTGAACCAGCGTATAGATCTGCAAATACTTACTTATAACTTCGCTGCAATTCTCAACTTCAGACATACCTAGATCATCACATATAAAGGATAAAACATGTGTTAGCAATCAGATCTAGCACATCCATTATCAGATCACATAATGATAAGTCATTATGATCCCGATCCATCATTAGATCTCATCCATCATCAAACACTCAGGTGCATATTTAGTCTAGATCAAGCAAAGCATTAGAAACCCATAACATGCATATTTTCTTTTGATTTAACACTTCATAAGATATTCATTTCTTATGCCTTTAGCCCTTTGATCTTCTCCTTCTTATATAATTAGATCCTTTGTCAATACCTTAGACCAAGACTACTTAGGACCAATACCTTGGACCAAATACATAGGGTCAATACCTCGGACCAAATACCTTGGACCAATACCTTGGACCAATACCTTGGACCAAAATACCTTGGACCAAATACCTCGGACCAAAACCTTGGTTTTTCGACATGTCCGTGCTTTTCCTCCTGTGGGAGTGCATGTATACGTATACACTATTTTTGTTCCATGGACCAGCGTGTATACGTTGTTTTGACTAAGTGGACCTGCATATACTTCTTAAACTACTTTACATCAACCTTTTCCTTTACCTTCTTTATTTTGATCAGTAGACCTCGGTTCCATCTTCCTGTTCTTCTGTACCAGTGCCCTGTTACCTCTGAATAGACCTGTTACACTGTAATTTTCCATATTACTTCTGAAATGATTCCTTTGAACTGCCCTGCATTTTGTCACATCTGTAAACACAACTGCCATGCATTCTGTCACATCTGATATCTCTCCTGTAGATTCATCTAGTTACGTAGATTCATCTAGTTACCATATACAAGTGAGTTGTTCTGTTACAAGTGGGTTGCCATCAAGTACAACACATACATCATAATGCCAAAACATAACACTTGTTAGTAATATAAATCATATTTCTTAGAATGAATGAATATACCTTTATCACAAAGAGAAAAAAGCTTATGATCTAAAACATACCTTTGAGTTGTTTTATAGACAAAACTTATAGGGCATCAATTTCAATGCTTTATCTTGTGAGATCTTCTCCATAGCCCTTGAGCATATCAACAAGCTTTTCCTAAATAAGAAAATATAAAAGAAATGTTATTAGCATCTAGTATAAACACATCTAGATAAGAAAAGAAAAACCAAATATGAAAGATAATACAAGGAGAAAGATACTTATCTTTGGAAAAATGGTGAGGGATCCCTCAATCCAATCTCAAGGGATACCAATAACTTTAACAAAAAAATTCAACAATGTTTTTCCAAAGCATATTAAACCTATAAGTACTAAAAATCAAAATACAAAATAATTTAAAAACTTAGAGTAGAGGGACTTAGTATTGTAAGTACTTTATTTTCGATTCTTCAGTTTTGTTCTTCTTTGGAGATCCATCTTCGACAACATTTGCATGATCCCTGTTTCTCTTTCTATTTCTCAGATTTTCAGGACAATCACTTTTATAGTGACCCATATTGTGACAATTGTAGCATTCAACATTTGATAGGTCTATATTCCTTCTAGGCCCTTTAGACTTCTTTAAGGTTCCTTTGTTCTTGTGATGAGGGGAATATGCATTTGAAACTTTCTCTTCTTCATTCTCTTTGTTGCTTACTAGAGAAATTCTGATTTCTTCTTGAATACACGCATTCCATAATTGTTCGAATGTAGAAGTTTCCTTCCAACTATTGAGACCTAATGAAAAGGCACTCCATTATGTTGGTAGTCCTAGAAGTGCAGTGATTACAAGCTCCATTTTCTAGTAATGTCTCATATATTTCCTGCAGTTCATCCCTAATTCTAGATATTCTCACAAAGAAGGATGCCACATTGTCTTCCTTTGTCATCTTTATAGATCTCAGTTCATTCTTAAGACTTACTATTTGACAAAGATTCTTAATTGTGAATGATTTGGAAAATGTTGGATGTGTGTTATATTCTTTCCACGACTAGCCCCATGGATGAAGCTAGGGGGTTAGAGGGACGATGGTCAGTCTCATGGGGGGTGGTAGCCCCCCTGCACAATACCTGGGGTAATGCCCCAAGATTTTTTTTTTGGACCCTATATTAGGTGAGTGGACCTACCTATGGTTTTGTGCATGGGTTTTGCACATGGTTTTGTGCATGATGGTTTTATGCCCATGGTATTTTGTATATCCGATCAAGGGAACTATGGTTATGTTCTAATCTGTGGTTTATGGATTGGGGTTTATCAATAGTTTAGCATGTATATATATATGTATTGTAACATTGAAATAAATAAAATGAAAAATCAATCTGGTAGTCCTGGTTTTGGTATCCATGGGAAAATCTCTATGTATATCTATTTTATGTTTTATGCTCTCGCCATTCTATATTTTTTGTTTTTAAGAATTTGTTTGTAGGTAATTTCTGTATAAGGTTAAAACCTACATTTGGTATAAGAGTTGTTTTGGCTTCAAGGGGATGCCTTTGCTGCTGAGGGGTTTTGCTCAGGCTTGTGGTAGAACTTGTTTAGTGGGAGATATGTGGGATCAATTCTTGTGGTGGAGGTAGATGGTGAGCAGTGGAAAGATAGAGATCGAGAAATTTAATGGTCAGAGTTTTGAGTTGTGGAAACTCAAGATGGAGGATCCACAGGTGGATAAAGATCAGTGGATCACAATAGATTCAGGTACTAAACCAACGACAATGTTTGATGAAGACTGAAAGAAGTTGGATCAGAAAGCAAAGAGCACAATATAGTTGTGTATCTCAGATTCAGTATTGTTGAATGTATCAGGGGAAGATATGGTGAAGGATTTGTGGGAAAAGTTAGAGACTTTGTACCAATCTAAGTCTCTGGTGAATAAACTGTTCCTATGGAAAATGTTGTATAACTTGAGGATGAAGACTGGATACTTAGTGACAAAGCATCTGAGAGCCTTTAATACTGTGGTAAGTTAGTTGTTATCTATTGATATTAAAAATTCAAATGAAGATAAGTGCATCAGCTTCTTGTGTTCTTTACCAGATTCGTGGGATACTCTGGTTGTTACAATAGGTAGCAATACAACTACCTTGTAGTTTGATGAAATAGTCTCATGTTTGTTGTCAGAGGAGATTAGACGGAAAAATTTGGAGGGCCAGAATGATGTTGCCTTGTCTATACAAGGACGGTACCAAAAAAGAAACAAAAATAAGTCCTCGAGTGGGAGATCTAAATCTAGAGGGAGATCTAAATCTCAAGGAAAGCCTGTAAAGGTGTGATGGAAATGCGGAAAAGAAGGGCACTTCAAAAGGGACTGCAAATCTAAAGTTCCTAAGAAAGGAAAGGGATCTGATTATGCTCCTTTTGCAGAGGAGAAAACCACCTTAGATGAAGGTGGGGATCTGTACTTGGATTCTTCTTCAAGCACACATTTAGATCGTGAGGCATGGTTGATAGACGTAGGCACATCCTTTCACTTCACTCCCCATAGGGAGTGGTTCTGCGAGTATGAGAAATATGATGGTGGTGATGTCCTCTTAGGGGATTCCATGAAGGCTAGAATCATCAGACGCAAAAAAGTCAAGCTGAAGTTGCAAGGAGGAAGGATTAGAACACTTCCATATGTTTTGCATATTCCTACATTGGCCAAAACTCTGATTTCTGTAAGAAAGATGGATGATGTAGGTGTAAAAGCAATGTTCGAGAAAGATGCCTGCAAGATGGTTTGGGGAGCACTGGTATTGATGCGGGGAGTTCAGATTGGAAATCTGTACAAGCTTTTGGGTAGCATTGTTATTGATGATTGCAATAGTTCTGTGGTTCCTGAAAGTGGAGCAGAAAATTTAGTGGTCTTTGGAGGAAAGACCATGCTATGGAATTGAAGGCTTGGAAATATTGGAGAGAAGGGCCTTCGAATAATTACTGGTAATGGTATAGTAGAAGGTATTTCTAATTGCTCTCTGGATTTCAATTTCTGTGAAAATTATGTATATGGGAAGCAGAATTGGGTGAGTTTCCCCTTTGCTGGTAAGAGGGAGAAAGGGATGTTAGAGCTTGTGCATAGTGATGTGTTTGAACCTGTGTCGATTCCATCATTAGGTAAGTCTATGTACTATGTATCATTTATAGATGACTTCTCAAGGAATACTTGGACATATTTCCTCAGGAATAAATCTGAAGTCTTTGACAGATTTAAATAATTTAAGGCTCTGGTGGAAAACTAGACAAAGGCTCAAGATAAAGGTGTTGATGACATATAACAGTGGAGAGTTCTACAAGAAGGAATTTAAATAGTTCTGTAAGAGGTGTGGTATAGCATGACAGAATACTACTCCATACACACCTTAGCAAAACAAAGTTGCAGAAAGAATGAACATGACGTTGATGGAAAAGGCAAGAAGCATGCTTATTGGTGCCAGGTTAGGACAAGAATTTTGGGTATAGGCGGTGGACACTGCATGTTACCTGGTCAACAAATCACCTTCATCAACATTGGAGGATAAGACTCCATAAGAGGTATGGACTGGTAAGAAACCCTCTCTTTCACATCTAAGGGTATTTGGCTATGATGCATATGTACATGTTCCAAAGGAGAAAAGAACCAAGTTGGATAGTAAATCTGAAAGGTGCATATTTATAGGGTATAAGGATGGTTTAAAAGGTTATAAGCTTTGGAACCAAGAAATAAGGAAGGTTGTGTATAGTCGTGATGTGGTGTGTAAAGAGGTGAAATATGTTATTAAACATGAAGTCCTACCAAAGGAACCTAAGAAAATAGAGTTTGAGCTAAAGGAGGAAGAATCAGACTCTACAACAGAAGAGGAATCAGAAGATGAAGAACCACGAACTCTAGTTGTTACAATATTAGTTTGAGAAAGACGGAAGCCAGAAAGGTATAGTCCAACTTCTTTCTGTTCAAATTTTTCTTTATCTATTATTGATGATGACCCCAAAATTGTCACGGAGGCAGTAAATTCAGAGGATGGAAAACTCTAGAAAGAGGCCATGGTTGATGAAATGGAATATTTGGACAAAAATGAAGCTTGGGATCTGGTGGAGTTTCCACCTAGAAGGAAACCCATTGGAAGCAAATGAGTGTTTAAGAAGAAGATGAATGTAGAAGGAAAGGTGGAGAAACACAATGCTCGGTTGGTAGCAAAAGGTTATTCCCAAGTGTCAGGTATTTATTTTGGTGATATATTTTCTCCTGTTGCCAAGGCGACTTCTATTAGATTACTTTTATCTATTGTTGCTTCTTTTGATTTTGAGGTAGAACAAATGGATGTGAAGACAAAATTTCTTCATAGGGATCTGGAAGAAGAGATATACATGAAGCAACCCGAAGGACTTGCAATGAAGGGTAAGAAAGAACTGGTATGTAGGTTAAAAAAGTATCTGTATGGGTTAAAACACTCACCAAGGATGTGGTAGCATAAATTTGATACATTATACGGGGACTTGGCTTCACCAGAAGAAAATCAGATCAGTATGTGTATTTTAAATTAATTGGTGATCATGTTATTTATTTGGTCTTGTATGTGGATGATATGTTGCTGATTGGAAATAACAAAGAAATTTTCGAGGATTTGAAGATGCAATTGTCCTCCAAATTTGTCATGAAAGATCTTGGTGTTGCAAACTATATTTTGGGCATGGAAATTAAATGAGATCAGGCAAAGAGGAAGCTCTCCTTAAATTAGAGGAAGTATGTCAAGACAATACTGTAGAGGTTTAATGTGTAGCATAGTAAACCAGTGAAGGTTCCTATTCTTGTAGGTGAAGTTATCTGTTGAACAATGTCCCAAGACACAAGAAGAGGAAGAGGACATGTCCCGTGTTCCATATGCAAGTGCAGTCGGTAGCTTGATGTATGCAATGGTTTGTACTAGACCAAACATTGCACATGTATTGGGAGTATTGAGCAGGTTTATGCCAAAACCATGGAAGGAGCATTGGGCAACAATGAAGCAAATTTTTAGGTATTTGTGTGGCATTAGTGATTATGGTTTGTGCTACCAAGGAAGACCAGGATTGAATAAATTTTTTGACATCCATGGATTTTTTGATGCAGATTGGGTTGGAGATTTGGATCAGATAAGATATACAAGTGGGTATGTGTTTAACCTATTTGGAGGTGTAGTCAGTTGGATGAGTAAGAGACAGTATGTAATGGCACTTTCAACTACAGAGGCAGAATACATGATAGCCACTCATGCAAGCAAGCAAGTAGTTTGGTTTCAGAGATTGTGTTTAACTATGGGGTTAGTATAGCGAGCTATAAGGATAGACTGCGATAACCTAAGTGTAATTTTCTTGGCAAAGAACCCTGATTATAATTCAAAGACAAAGCACATTGATGTTCAGTATCACATTGTAAGGGATATAGTTGAGGACAAAAAGGTGTTGTTGGTAAAGGTGGACACTTTGAAGAATATTGCAGATGCATTAACACTGTATGTGAGCACTGTGAAGTTCTCTTGGTGTAGAGAAACAATGGGTGTTGCAGGGCTAGACCAATGACTCAGCTCTCCTGTGACCCCCAGTGTGGAAAAGAAAACAAGAAGTGGGAGAATGTTGGGTGTGTGTTATATTCTTTCCACGACTAGCACCATGCAAGAAGTCAGAGGGATAGCAGGGGGGTGCGTCATACCCCCCCTTCATTGCATTGAGCGTAGTTGGGGGGGGGGATGAAAACACCCCATGTTGGGGGGTTTGGAGGGGGGTGGTAGCCCCCCTACATGGGGTCAGGGGCAGCGCCCTGTGATTTTTTTTTTTGGACCCTATATTATGTGGGTGGACCTACCTATGGTTTTGTGCATGGGTTTCACACATGGTTTTGGGCATGATGGTTTTCTGCCCATGGTATTTTGTAGATCCGGTCAAGGGAACTATGGTTATGTTCTAATCCATGGTTAATGGATTGGGGTTTATGAATGCTTCGACATGTATATATATGTATTGTAACATTGAAAGGAATATAATGAAAAATTAATCTGGTAGTCCTGGTTTTGGAACCCAAGGGAAAATATCTATGTATATATATTTTATGTTTTATGCTCTCGCCATTGAATATTTTCTATTTTTAATAATTTGCTTGTAGGTAATTTATGTACAAGGTTAAAACATACAGATAATTCCTCTTGCATCTATTGATCATAATCTATATTGGATACATATGGGATGAGGTTATCCTTTATTCCATCCACCATTAGTGTCATGACCAATATCTTTGTTTATCTGAACTTTTCCTTTTCTACATCACTTGAATCATTAGTAGGCTTCTTTACTTTTCCTTTGACTATATCCAAAAATTTATTCTTCTTGAGAATGAGATTTATCCCATTTTTCCATGCCTTGTAATTGGATGCTCCTTATAATTTTTTTTCTCCCTTCATTGAGTTATACATTGTCCTTGAAGATGGTAGGCTTGAATTTTTATATGATCCTTTCGAGGACCCTTATTCAAAATTCTTAAAACTCCTTTCAATAGATCTTCAAGCTGCCTTTTTCCTTCTTCTTCACCTTAGCTCTGAAACCATGTTAGAAAATCAGAAAGGAAGAAATATTTTATTTATATTGATAATTACTTGTGATATTCTTATGTTTTCTTATATTCTTCTTTTATCTTTAGTCCATCAAGAAATTACAAAACCAATAACACAAAGATCACAAACACTAGATGTATGCGGGCAGCTACGGAAAAACCCCTATCTAGGGGAAAACCTAGTCAACAATCTTCCTTAATAATGTCACGAGATGATCTAAGACTCCTTGACCTAGACTCAGACTTCCTCCAACAACCAAGTCAACCCTTCCCTTATTCTACAAATGATAACCTTCTAGCAACAACTTTGACCTAGATGCAACAACATAACTTCGACCCAACAGAACTTTGACCCCGTAGTAGTCCAAAAAAATATTCGACCCAATAGTAGCACAAAAAATATTCGAACCAACAGAAAATTTGACTTCCCAGTAAATCCACGTGTGGGAGAGAGAGACAACCCAAAAACATTGATTTTGCCTTCTCCAACAAATCTCCTCCTTCTCTTGGAATTTCACAATTGTTTTGCCTCCTCTTGGATATAAAACTTGTGCGAGAGAGAGATCTCCAAATGAATCGAATTGGTTGTATATATAACCTTTTCTGGAGTTTGATTTACCCTCTTGTAGGCTGACTTGATCAGGTAAGGGCCAACTTGGTGTGGAGGTGACAAATGAATTATTTTACTCAATATTAATTCTTTTTACATGATTCAAAAGCCAAACAAGGGTCTCTTTAAATGGAAAAGACTCTAATGACTCAAGACAAAACCTAGAAGTCCTTAATTTAGGATTTGACCTAAAGCACGATGCCCCCACATGAAACCCATGCTTTAATAAGTCATAAGAATAACAATAAAATTTTATTTTTCTTTCCTTCGATAAATACATTTCATACAATTATGAAGAACGAACCTAGTTACATTCTTCAACACTTGAGAGGGAATTAGACCTTTTCGGTGATTTTAAGCCAAAATACAAAGATTTACACTCATATATACATTCATGACATGTAGCTTACATGTTTTCCACGTGTTTTACGAAATGCCTAGTACATTCTAGTCAGTGTAGGTCAAGTTTCTAATTCAAATTTGAATGATTAACATTATTGTCATGTTAAATATGATTCTAGAAAGTTATAAGAGGTTTTGGGTAGTGGTTTGTAGGCTGGCCTAAAAAAGTGGCTTAGATCCTGGAACCACATGCTCTGAACTAGAGATTTGGGGTCATAACCGTATGGAGCAAGGCTTGTGAGTGTAGTTGGAGGCTCACAACCGCATGCAGATAGTGCCAAGGGTGCGGTTATAGGCTCAGGTCATTGAAAATGGGTTCCAACTCAGGGATTGGTCACCTGGGGTGGTTGTTCAATCTCTGCGTGATCTATGGTTCCTGAGGAAGGTCAATAAGTCTCAATTTGTAGGCCCCACTTTCTTAACTGAAACTAGGAGGTTAGGTCATGTCATAGTGGCACTCCACTTCACATTTACCTGGAGGGCTTGTAAAAGTAGGTAAATGTGGGGTGGCGGTGTTACAAAAAATCATATATTTTCAAGTCTGCATCATACTTGTTAAATTCTCTTTGTTGATCTGATTTTGGTGGTATGCTTAGTCCCATGAGAGGTTTCACGGTTTGGGAGTTATGCTTGTTTGAAGATAAAGGACCCATATTGTTGGAAAAAATACCAAAGGGAATATGATGCAGCACCCCTTTATTAGCTAGCATGTTATTCTATATTTCATGGAGGGTCTCAAAGATTAATTTTTTAATTTACATGCCATGAGGGGTTTTTAATTTCAAATAACATTAAAAACCTAACTCCTGAAAGTTAGGGTATTATCCTTGGGCTTATTTTTTTTTTTAAATTGTACTTAAAATAAGGATTCCCCCCCTAAAAGTCTTCAATGTTGACTCTTCAAATTTATGGCCTTAAAAGGCTATATAGACTCACCTTCACTTGTCTTTAAGGGCCAAGAAAAATGAACAAATATCTTTAGAAATTGATCTATGAAATTATCTTTTTCGCCCTTTAGATTAACATTGGATCAAATGAGAAGGGGTTGAAGAATTGTTTTGTAATGGGTTCTTTTGATTCATTAGAATTCATAGGTATATGGCTTTCATTTCTCTCTTGTGGGTAAATATCGAATTATCTCATAATAACTCTTGATCTCTGCGATTCCTCAAGTAGTGAATAAATGAAGAAACTAGGCACTCAAGAATCCGTAAAACTCTGAGATTTGATTTTTCCTTGAAACCCCCTAAGCATCTACAAGCTTTCTCTTTGTGTCCATTTTGTCTATCTCTTAACTATGGACTAGCCTTACTTCCAGGTTCAGCTGGAAATTAAGTTGAAGGATAACAAAGTTTCTTGTTGCTACAAAACTATTTGACCTTCCTTCTGAAGTGGATCAAATAACATATATGTTGTGCATTTCAACTTAGTATCGCTTGGGATCCTCTACATCTATGTGGATGAAACACATATGAAGTAATGGTATTGGTCCCATTCACTTGGGTTTATTTGTAGATTCGCAACTAAGAAAACATTGCTTAATTCTCGTCCCCATAACCTGAGAAGAAACGAATATAGAAGTGACCTAATTAAGTATCTATGAAAATCCTTAAAAATACATAGAGCTGACCTTCCTTCTCATATTGATATCATCTGAAATTACAGACCTAAATTCTTGTTTCAGGGGTTACTAAAGGAAAGGTACAATATAAAAGCAGACACTATATATATATTGTGGAGCAAAGTCTCATTATCGTCTTATAATAGTAGCTGAAAGGAATGTGAAACATAGGTACATCTTATCCATGTTTGCAAGTATTTTGTCCTTTGATTCCCAACAATATAATCCTAAATATTTGAAGGTATATCTAAAGATCCAGACTTGTTTGAAAAAACAAGAAGTCTTCAATTTTTCTTCAAAAGATCCTATAGCAGCAATGATAACAATTAGTGCTTGAAGATGTCTAGAAGGTCAGATAGTAAGGATTTAGTGACACTCCATAATCTTGCAGTAGAAAAAGAGTCATGGTCAATAATTCTCAATGTGTCATCTTCATCCGCACTATCAACAACATTAAGGGTTTTGTAAGGAGTTCACACTATTGCTCAAATAATTGAATATTGGAAAATCACATTATCTTGTGCAGTGTCACAACAAGGAAAAGGATTTTGTACAACAATAAGAATGTCATCATTAATAGTCTCATTGCTAATGATAAGGGCTTCATTATTGACTAAGGGATTCATTTGTAGAAATAATTTTGGAATTCATTTAAAGTAAAGGGTTCATCCTCAATCACCATGTAATAGTGGCTATTTCTTCCAATCATTATCTCACAGTCGTCTCATCATTCTCAGAGTTTCTCCAGACTGGAAGAAAGGGTAACTTGGTACATGTTTTGCAACAGGGTTATGGATTAAAAGTCTTGAAGGTTGATTATAATGGTTTTCATTATTAATCATTGTGAGTGGGCCATTTTCCCAGCTACAGAAGCACAATATAGTTGCAACAGTCTATCTATTGTAAAGTGGGTCATTGTCCCTGGTATCGGACCCCATAATTATTTGTCAAAAGTTCACTTTAGGGTGGTTGTATGGTGCTAGGAAGGTGGTTGAAGTCACCTTCAAGTTGGAGCTTGAAAACACTTCAAGGTGGTAGGGTGGTGCTAAGGAAAGTTGGAGCTTGCTAGGGCATTAGAGGATCCTTCCAGTTGGAGCTAGAAAACTGAATGTTTTTCTAGAGTATTAGGAAGTTGGGACTTCCCTTTTTAGTTGAAGTTGAAGCATTTGATGTACTCACATAATTATTAGAAAAGAATTTGGTGGTTTTTTTGTCCCAGAGGGGGTTTCCCACCTAAAATTTCTTGTTGTCTATTGTCTATTACTTATTTATGTTTTGAATTATTGCTAAATATTAATTAAATGCTATGAAAATATTAATAATTTACTAATTTCTAAGAAATACTGATTCACCCCCTCTTAGTATTTCCAACATTTCTTACCTTATTAATCAACACTTGTCCTCTCTAGTTGCTTTTAATATTTAGATCCTAGATTTTTTCATAGTCCTAGCGAAGAAGAAATTTGCAGATAGTACAAACAAGAAAGAGAGCACCAATATACAAATATGGTTTGAAATGTACTTATTCAAATTGCAATAGTAAAATCTCAGTTTGACCTTGCCTTGGTCAAACTAGAGAAAATTTGAATTTCCACATCAACATAAATCTTGGAGGTAGTTAACTAAAGTGACATGGCAGTTGTCACCCAATTAAATCATTTAATTTGAGTTGAGGAAGCTTGAGTTCAGTTCAACATGATTGACTTCTAATTTGTATCAATATAATTCAGTTAAATTGAGTTATTGTTAGTTAAACTAGTTATAACTGTTGGAGGAACTAGTGGAAGGCCATTTGTGTAAGTGTGACTTCAACCACACTCAGTGATCAACCAGTTACCTAATCAATCAAACCAAAATAATTGTTGCATGCAGAGAATTTGAGTTACCCAGTTGAGATGGAGATTCCAAGGTAATGTACTATCAATTGTATACTATTCTAATGTGTACAAGTGGTGCATGCAATTGGAGGATAAACATAAGGAATTATGCAATTAAATTTGAGGAATTTCCTAAATAATAGGGGCCTAATTCCTCAAGGAACAACACAAGAAAATAGGGGCTTGGAGTGCTTGAAAATTGGCTAAGTGTTAGCCAGAGTCAGTCAGTCAGGAAAAGAGATATACTATACACTTGCAAGTTGTGCTCAGGCTTGAGCAAGCATGTGTATTACATCTCTATTATTTGATTAATGCAATACAGATAGGAAGGGAATTTTAGTAGTTTCTTTCCCTTAGATAAATCTCTGTTCATGTGTGATATTTCTTTTTACATGTTTATGATTTGTGTTCTAGATTGTGAATTGAATTCCCTAGAGTAGTTGAGTAGAGTAGATTTGAGTCTTGTGATTTAGTAAATTTCACGAGCAATTTCAAATTCTACACCATAATTTCTACAATACCTATACATATGATTAAGGTGATATGTAATAAAAACCATCAAATGTAGACAATGTTTATGATAAAGAAATGTATTTTTGTATTAATCATGAAAGAAGTGATTACAACCTAAGCCTTGATGTTGTAGATCCCCTTCTAGTTTGTTCCTTCATTCCAAGCCTTGTCTTCAAAATTCTTGTAGTCAAAAGGTTGGGATTTGAGTAGAGTTTCACAAATCTTTCATGAAATTTGCAAGTTATCCATCTCAATCAGAGATGGTTCCATTTGTAAGCTTGGGAAGGGATAGGAAGAGGATAAAGGATGGAGGTTGAGATCCAACAAGGTAGGGAGGCAAGCTAGGTCCAAACTGCTTGGATGAAATTCCATCCACGTGGATTTTAGAATAGAAGCTTCTCAAAATTTTTAATTTTACCTTTGTTAAAATAGTGTCGCACCCTATGAATTGGAAAAGTGCGATAGTGTTGCAAGTTAGTAGTTAAACATAGTGCGACAACCTAGCAACATCATAGATAAATATGGTCCCACATGCAACGCTACTTAAAATTAGGGGTTTTAATGGTATTTTCATAAGATTCTTATCTTCCAGGAAATAGTTTCTTCCTCCACCTTCTTTAGGGATTAATGGAAAATATGATTAAGATGGAAAGGGATAGGGTTACAACATCAATTGTCATAAGTGCGAAAAAATAATGTGTAACAACTATTATTCATTTTGTTAGAGTCGGTCTAGTAGCCCTCCATCAGCGATCAAAGCTCTTTGCATTTGCATAAGTAGGTGTCTCATCAGTGTCATTTTTGCATTCCATTAGGCATGCCATAACCCTGATGGAGGAGCTGGTGCCTTTGTCCCCCTCTTGGCATTGCTGGATCAAAGTTGTTTCAGTCCTTAGACTCTTTCAAGCTTACTTGTCTTGTCTTGAAGTCAAATTCTAGGTCTAGGGTTTTGGTCAAGATTGTCTTCAAGGTCATGTCTCTGAAGGTCAATAAGTGCCCAGCAAGCCAGAGGGATGATTTTCAAAGTGTTTCTTCGAAAATTTCTATCTTGTACAGTTAATTTTCACCTTGGATTTAAAAACCCTGTTTTTAAAGCCAAGGTCATTTTTCAAAATTTTGTAAAAAATGGTAAAAATTCACAAGGCTTCAAAGGACAGCATGTAACCCTGGCTCCCTTGCCAAGATCCCTCAGATGCTATCCCTGCAAAAAGTATCAAAGAAAAGCATCAAATCAGTCAATTTCAGGACAAAAGGAAACCAAAAAAAAAAAAGAGTCAAGTTTATAAAGTGTCAAAGAAAAACATTATAAAGTAGGTTTGGGCATGAAATTAATTCAAATAAAGTTATAAAAACCCCAATCTCCCTCCATCGAGCCTCATTGTGCATCCAAGTCATTGAGCAAGTGATTGCAAGTGAGTTCGAGCCGAAGTTGTGAGTTGCAGAGGCGCGCGACCCGTCAGACCAGGCGCGCGACCCGTCAGAGGCGCGCGACCCGTTGAGCGCCCTCCGACAGTGCAAAATTGTAACGGGCGCGACCCGTCAGAGGCGCGCAACCCGTCAGAGGCGCGCGACCCGTTGGGTGAGGCGCGCGACCCGTCAGTGCCCTCATTGTAAAAACTGCCTGTAAATTCACCAAGGAGCCACAAAATCGCCGAATTGTGTGAGGTAGGCCCTCCAACTCAAAAATTTGTTGCTTGTTATGGTTAAAGGAAATCATGAGTGCATTTTCAAAGGTCTCCATTTGCAAATGAAAAGCTCCACTTTGCTTTGGTTTAAAATTGTAAAAATGGCTAGGGTTTATATGCTGTTTTAAGGTATCCCCTTGTTATCATTTTTGTATCCCCTTGTTATCATTTTTTCCCCATTTCCCATTTCTTTTTCCTTGACTTTCTATGTAAATTTCCCTTGCAAAATTGGTGAAAAGCTCTAAACCCTACCCCTCTTCCCTAAGAAATAAAAATCAAACCCTAACCCTACCTCTCATAATATCCATGTAAATAAATTTATATAATGATGCATATGCAATGATTTTGCTATGATTTTTCCCTAAAATCCCTGTTTTATATATTATTATCCCATTTTCCCTTTAAAGTATCCCTCCCCTAACATTCCCCTCGTGCTCCTTGTCCCCTTGAAACAACATTTTAATCAGCATTTTACAAAGCAGAAACAACAGTATATTTCAGCCACTTTGCTCTTAAAACAATGTCAGAAACCGAAACCAATTATGAGCAAAGTGATGACCAGGCATCAGCTTCAGAGATTGAGGTACAGAGGAGGCCTCATAAGGGTGGAAAGGGTGGACATCATAGAAGAGAGGAGCCCACCTCTTTGGCAGATTTACAGGCTTGTCCTATGGCAGTCTCATGTTTCCGTTATATGTCTTGCTATGAGTTTTGCGAGAGGATCTCTCGGATTCAGCATCACAGGGAGTTGGCTCGCCTATTTGTTTTACATTTGCATGATGGACATGTCAACCTTGCCGGGGTGGATTTTACATTGACACCCGAGGTGATTGCACAGGCCACAGGGATACCTAATGTCGGAGAGGTATGGAATAAGCGCAAGGTGTTGGACAGTGTTCAGTTTGAGCCTTTCGTTAGACCCGCATTCATGAGACACTTGACAGGTGTGTTTCCCTTCAGATTTCTCAGGAGTGAGTATGCTCCCATGATGAGGCTTATCATGCTCTATTTTACCTGTGAGGGCAGATTTTCACAGGTATATTCGTACCATATTCGCCTATTGATGCATTTCACACGGGTACGGATGATGAACATCCCTGTTTTCTTCTGCCAGAACATTGAGAGGATGGTGCCCGTGATGCAGCGGAAGAGCTCGGCACAGCAATATAGGAGCCTCTACCATTATGGTTTGATTCAGCTTGTGGTCTTACATCAGTTGGCTCAGCAGGGCATCTCATGGGAGGAGTTCATCTCTCGTGAGTTCTTTACAGCACCACCACCACATCCGGAGATTGTTCATGAGGAAGGAGGACCATCACAGCAGCATGATATCCCTGAGACCAGATATGTCAGCTCTCCTCCATTGTTCACTTATCAGAGAGGCCAAAGGGCCTTATTTGCAGCAGCTAGGCGAGTATTTTCTCCACACCAGGTGGAAGGGGTCTCGCCTTCTTCATCAGCACCACGAGTGTTATCTCCACACCAGGTGGAAGGGGCCTCATCTCCGACAGCAGCACAGGTATCAGATAGGGGCAAACAGCCCAGGATTGATGAGGGGCCATCAGGTGTTCTAGATATAGAGCTTGTTGATCTTGATGTTAGTTCTCCTAGCCTAGAGTCAAAGGAGATCATTCAGCACCTTAGAGCTGAAAATGATGCATTGCAGAAGAGATTAGAAGGGGCAAAATGGACAATCTCATATCTAGAACAGCGCAACAAGCAGTTGGAGGATGAGAAAACTCTTGATGAGTTGTGGAGGATTCGTAGTGACCACAACTTGAATCGAAGAAGACCCGGTGATTTAGTGCCAGTTGAGCGAGAGGCTATGCTTATCCGGCTCAATGCTCATTTAGAGAGGCTGTTGGCTAAGGCCAACCAAGATAAGAAATTGTTGAGAAACATGAAGAACCATTATTGGGCACGGATGCACGTGTGCAAGGCGAAGATGAAGGTGCTCCAAAGGCGGTTGGTCAAAGCACAAAAACGGAGAAAAAGGCCCGATCCCCTCCACATCTTGGTCGAGGCTTCCTTGAAGGAGCATGGCACTAAATAGCTCGACCCCAGCACAAATTCCAAGAAATTTTGAGCATTTTGGGTGATTTTTGGTTTTTAAGGCAAAAAACAGGTTTTTCCGCTTAACGGGTCTCACCCCCCGCGCGACCCTTTCACTTGGCAACTCTATTTTCAGAAAACTCAGCATTTCCAGATTTTTCATGAAAAGTTACACATGCTCATCCATTTCCAAGAGATTTTATGAAGTTTTGGGCCTCCAGAAAGTCAAAAAACAAGCAAAAAATGACTTTCTGCCACATTTTTGACACACAGAAAGTAGTCTTGGGAGATTGAAATTTTGGAGGGGCAAATGACCACCAAATTCAGAAATTCCACTTGGGTTGGAAAGTAGACATCCAGACCTTTCCAACAAGCCTACTCTTGCCCCATTTGGACACCTGGAAGTGCCCCAAAAGTTCCCTCAAAGGCGCGCGACCCGTCTAGGAATGGCGCGCGACCCATTAGGCAAATTGCTTAGGATTTCAGCCTACAGCTCAGCAAAACGCAGTTTTGACTGTGTTTGACTTCTTGGAGTTGATTTTTATCCTTCTTGTTGTAAATGATGTAAATTTATGACACTTTTACACTTATGTATCTCTTCTAGAAGATTCATTCATGAGATAGGTGAAAATTAAATGAATGAATTGGTTTCCTAGTTTATAGAGGCAAGTTGTTTTCACTGCCTAGTTTTCAATGCTTAGTTTAGAATTGGTTGAAACAGCTCCTAGGATAGTGAGCTCGACCCCTAGAGGCAGGGAAAGATATTAGATGATCTATATTATGTACTCTCTTGCTCATTTTCATGGTTGGACTCTTGAGGGAGAAGCTCTTATTGTATTACTCACTGTATCTCTGCAATTTTTGGCAAAGGAAGACCAGGGTTTTGCAGTCCTTTTTGGGATTCTTGTGGTCACATGTATTGATGGTGTGTTTCTCTTTGTACTTGTAAGTGTTTTATGTGAATCATTTCCTTACTTTTCCTTCTGCACATTAGGCAAATGAAGTGTTAAAGTAGAACTCATGACTATCATGCTCTGCTTTTAAGTTTGCTTAATATCAATGTTTTCGACTGTTTAAAGGGAATTCAAGGTTATTGCTTGCTCTCTTTAACTCCTCACCAGTCATTCTCATCCATCCATCTCTATTAAAGGCATCAATACTGTTTCCTACCTCGCCCCAAAGAACCCCCTGCGAAAACTGTGTCCAATCCCCGCACCTAAAATTGCTATTTCCCCAATTTTCCACCAAAAACCCTAAAAATCCCAAATCAACCCTTTTGATCAGTTTACTAGCCTAAAATCAGTGTTACCCTATTGGTTATCTCGCCCATTGAAGATCTTTATCGAGATAGACCAGAGAGAGCCCTCTCCTTCCTCGTAGGGCTAGCTACGAGGCTAAGTGGTTTGATGTTGCCTTGAGGTTTACCTTTCTCAGCCTGAGGTGAAATTTCAAGCGCTAACACATTTCAAAGTCTCAAAAAAATATTGACGTTCTACTAGAGGAGTTTCAAGAGTCCTTATAGGTGCTTGTTTCATTATGGTTTGATTCAGATTCTATTCAAATTTTGACTGTCCCAAATAGGGGACTCCGAGGATGCTTTTCTTTATGGAAATACTTTTGTAAAACCCATAGTAAATGATGGGGAAACAATCCTAACAAAGCTTGAAGAAATTGAGGAGGATTTTCATGAAAATTCTTTAGAAATCCTAGCTTCCCTTGTTTGTCAAAGTTCAATGCCTGAAAACCCTATCCAACCGTCTCAATTGAGCATGTTGAATGACACAAATGAAGAACTTATACCTTCAATATTCACTTGGATTTCCCATAATATGTAAAAAAGGATTAAAGATGTATTTTTTGAACAAAAATTCAATCCCACTTTGTTTGGAAACTTTGAATCTAAGGCATATTTCTTTGTGTGTTATGACTGGCATGAACCTGTTGACAAAGCAATAAAAATTTGAGAAAATTGCACCACTTTCATCCCAGATCAGAATTAAACAATTAACCCAATAGGTATCTTGAGCCAAGAGAAATAGGTCTAAAAAGAATTCATCCATGGTCATCCATGTCTAGATAGATATTGTTGTGGAACCTACACCTAAAAAGGAAAATCCAAAACTTGATCCTGTTGAAGATGTTGAATATAACACTATCTTCAACAAATTTGATGATGCTGCATTTGGGTTCGACAATGATTATAAAAATAAAAAGGACTCTCATAGATGTTTGCAGAGTTGGTTCTAGTAGGAGAAGTACACAACCATAGTTCCTTATCTTAAACATAATGATAATGAATTGCAAAAAGAGAATAAAAAACAAAGGATGTAAACTAAATCCATGATAGAACAACACAATAAAAAGGTTACTGAGCTCAAAGCGAAATTATAGTTGGTTGAGAAACTATAATTAAATATTTTGAAATTAAATTTATTATTACTTCTGATCTACAAATTTTTTATGCTTCCAAATGATTGATGTTCAAGTCAATGATTTTATATTTTCATATGTTTCAAAGGCACGAATAATTGCTTATTAGTTTTACTAATTTGATTAGTAGTAACTACATAATCACAGATTCTATAGCCACTATTCTAGATATATATAATTTGTTGATTGTAGCTATCGGTATCATACATGTGAGTTATGCAAATGTGTGACCTAGTTTGAATTTTTGGATTCAATATTTTTAGTTGTTGCTTCTTGTTGACATGACATTTTAGTTGTTATACTTCTTTATTTTTAAAGTATTGTCAATATTACCTATGAGGTCAAAACCCATGGGATCAACATTGTTACCAAGATTCTAGGGACCATGCTCTACATTTTGGATATGTGACAATTTTGTATGTGATATTTTCTGTATAAATACATTATCAAGAAATTGAGTGAAGGGGGGATGGAATAGATGAAGTTTTGCTTCTTGTGACATTGAAATTTTATACAATCTATTGTAAGTTTTGATATTAAATTTTTTTAATATAAAGACTCAATTATCTTATCTTATTTCAAATATTTCATTTGTTACCTATTTAAAATTTCAGTGGTTTCATTGACTGTGACTCAAGAAGTCCTGAAGTTTAGAAACTTCACTCTCTTGACTGTGTTTCAGAGAGTTAATGTTAATAATAATAATATATCATCTATTCATCTTTAATTGGTTATGTTTGTTTGGATTTCAAATCAAGTTATTTTCTCATGATTGTCATTTATATGGTTTAACTTGGTTTACATATAATGTGCATTTTGATTTATGAAATGTCCTTCATTAATAGAAAGTCACTACATATATGTTTATTGATGCAAATAGAATTAGTAATCCGACTATTTTGCTTTCATGACCTGTTCTTTTGTCTTTCATTTCTTATTAGCGCATGTCTGTAGTTTATATCAAATGAATGCTTATTTTATTTAACAAGAAAGTAAAACTAGTCCTTTAATTAATTATACATTCTTGGTCAAGATATATTTATAGTTATTATTTATGCATTTTATTTATTTTATGATTTTTAATGTAAAATTCATTAAAACAAGTAAAAATTTATTTCAGTTTTTTATAAGAATCAATGAGTACCACTGTGTTCTTTCTCGTTATTTTTCAATCTATTTTTTGCATTAAAAGTCAATTCCATTTTACAATTCAGAATTATTCTTTCTATATATAATTTAAATCACTCTTTAATTTTTTTACAACTTATCCCTTCACACTAGTTAGAGTCTCTCTTCTGGTGGTTCTACCAACTATATATTTGTACATAATTGTTAACCCCTAACGAATTTTCAATATTCATGTAAGGTACTATTGTGGTACTCAACAACCCCCCATTATCTTTAGACTTAGGAGAGAATAATGGGGACCCTTTAAATTTTTTTAGGTTTGAACCCTTTCTTGTTTAGATAAATTAGGATAAGTTTTGTATTTACTCTTTTATTTTTTGAATAAAACAAGAAAAATTATGTAAAAGGCATAAAACCTTTTTAGGAATCCTTCTGTAGTTTTTAGGAAATAAATTGCAAGTCTTATGAAGCCCGAAATTGTAACAAATAAATGGAAATATCATAAAAATATTGGTCTTATTAAAATCCACACGTAGTATCTGCAATTTCAAACAAAAGCTAACAATGAAAAGCCAAATGCGAAATAACGAAAATCCGATTGCAAAATAACGAAAGGCGGACTTCAAAATGCGATAGAAATAGCAGTGAAATGCTGATAGAGAAATGTCGAAACCAATAACGAAATGTTGAAATCGATATCGCAATCCGCCAAATGTCAATATCACATTTTGCTAATTGATGAATGCTGATATCACATTCTGTTAAAACCCCGATATTTCGCTAATATGAATCCCACACCTTTATGTTTTTCAAAAATCGCAGATCATTGAGTTATGTCAATGTCACCCGATACCAAACATCGATAAAGGATTTCCCAATATAATGGAAAGTGTTAGTGTCACGTGAAAAAACATTCGAAAATTAAATGACCACTCTGCGTAGTTCTAATTTTGAGGTTTTTTTATGATTTGTAATAATTTTGAGTTAATGTGAAAGGATTTTCCATAAGACTCACATTGAATTGATATGAATCTTTGCATCTTTCAAGTTCTTACTGCTTATCTTGGTTTGTTTCTTAACAAGTAAATTCCAATAAAGAGCAGTTAAAGGACATGTCAAGGATAATCAAGGCAAGAAGAAAGTCTGTAATTCAACAAGAACCAGTCTTGCCCCTGAAGAAGTGTCTGATATGTCTCCTTTGTTTACAAATACTACATGCACTCCGGATGCAGGTTCCTCCTCCTAGGAGGCAATATACAAACTATTCGAGGATGAAAATCCAAGAATAATTGAGAAACAGACTGCTACTGCTGATGATTCTCCTCCAGATAATAACGATGCATGGAATGATGTGGCCAATTCATTTCTCCACAGAATTGCTACCTGCCCCAAAATTCTGCCATATACAGATATGGTGAGATGGGTTATTGACCATCTGGACATTATGGACAGAGCATTTATAACTCCGAAGAAGACATTTATTGGGTCTTTTAAAGCTGAGGATTTAAGGAAAATGTATCATCTACCTCAACCTCAAAAGAAATATGATACACAATTCGTCTAGAAATTCATGCAAGAGAATCTGAATCTTGCAGAGTTGATCAGAGAATGGAGAAGGGACCCAAACAAACACAAGTGTGAGGACATGGGTATGTATTCATTAGCATCTATTGTTGGTCCTTTCTCTCATATTGCTGCTATGTTATGTCACCTCTATGGTTATCCAAATACACATAAATTCTCTCAAGAATGGGTGCCATTAATATAAGCCGTTGCTGATGGCTATATCATGGATTGGGCGGCTATTTTTTCCGACAATTTAACCACTCAAATCCACAATTATAGAAAAAAGTGCAATTTTCTTGAGAGAACAACTCCTCCTTTCTTTATGAGCGCCTATGTCATGGACACAATTTTATTTTCTTATGATTTTCCATCTCTAGGATGGAAATGGACAGACCAATTTCCTAGTCCTATATCTGTTTATCTTGATATCCTTTGGGAAACCAAATACCATGCTCACTTCTATAAAACCTGTCATGAGATCATGCTCCCTATCCACCAAGAGGTATTTGGCAGCAAAGCCCCTAGACTCACTGCAGAAGCCAATAAAGACTTAAAGCCTTTAGGAAAGTGGTTTGGGGAAGAGTCATTTACTTACATTCAAGTTTTTGGTAGCCTTGCCCATCCTCATGTTTTGTCCCCTTTTGTCCCAGATAAATTGTTGGCCAAGGAAATTTATTATCAAATAGTTGGTAAGGGATTGACTAAAGTGCTTAAATATGCCAAGAAAATTTCATGGCCATCTTTTCCTGTCTCATGTGGTACCTATGCCTTAGATAATTTCAAGCATTCCCTGCTTGAAATTGAACAATTAAAATCCTTAGTTTTCCAGCCATACCAAATAGGCCATATGACCCTAATGGGGTCACAAAAGATGTTACAACACAGGCTAAGCTCAGACAGTTTTCAAGCGAGCCTGAAAAGTTCGATGATTTGTTTGAAATGGTTCCAGAGTATTCTATGGTAGAAAAATTGGCAACAGATTGTCTAAGTCCTGATAAATTGATTAGATTCAATCAATATTGTTAGCAAAGAATAACCCATCTGCTAGAATTTTTGTTAAAACAATCTTGACAGAACTCAAAAGTTTCAGATACATCAACCTCCTCTTCAAAAGCTCCAATTATTTCCCAAGTCTCTGAAACAACTACTATAGTTGTTGAGCAAACAAGCAAAATTAAAGAGGAGAACAAATTGGATGAAGTATGGGAGGAGTTCAATCATGTTTTGACAACAGAAGAAACTCGGGTTATAGGTATGTCAGCCAATATACAAGAAGAACAGGTTACAGTAAAAAAAGAGACAAAGCATATTCCGAGAACTACAAGGACAACCTCATTTATTGTTGAGGCTTCCCAAGGGAATACTATTCCTAAGACTCTTGAGAGGAACATTGATGCTGAAATTGTTGATAAATCCATTGTTGCTAATGATATGGAAATAATTCCTACATTCCCTACTGCCAAGATAGTCCCCAAGATTGAATAAATCCTGCCTTTGGATGGATTTTACAGTCGAAAACATAAAGCAGTGATGAGCAGGTCAAGAAAGAAAATAAAGTTAGAACAACCACAAGTGCTGATTTCAAATGAAACTCCTTTTCAAGTTCTTTGGAAAGGAGCTCAAACAACCCCTGACGAGGAATTTAACAAACTATCTCAGTTTGTAGGAGCTTACGCTAGTGCTACCAATGATAAAGCTACGGAAATACAACTATCGATAAAATAAAAATAATCAAATGATTGTTCAATTAGAACGGAGTTTCCAAGTTGAAAAGAAAGCAATCGAACAACAATGACAAGAAAACCTTATCGAGTTACATAAAAGTTTTAATGATTTAAAACTACAATTTGAATTTGAAGTGAAGGACAAAGATGAACAGATATTGCAATTGCAACAAATGATAAACCAGTTGAGGGAAAATCTAGAGATAAATGAAGTCCTAAAGGAGGCATCAGAACTGGATATGCTCCTAAAAAAACATCAGGATATCTTCTGTCACAAATTGGTTCTAATTCATGACTTGTCAAAGACCAATGATTCTTTAGTAAACCAGTTGTCCGATTTAAGGAAGTTTTATGAAGAAATTGATGAGAAAATCTCTAAGTACATAGATTGGCAAGGCAGTGCTCAGGGAAGATCAATTGATCTTCCTCAAATTGAAGAATCATAGAAGGATATCATTTTCGGTGATTGGGATATCAAAATGAAATAGGCATAAATGGCTATTATCAGAGCCAGAAATATTGCCTCAAATTTCACCGAATACATTACAGATACCTTATTGCAGGCCAATCTAATATAGGAATGCTTGAAGGACACCTTGCCAGATGTCAAAAATTTAAAACAATCTTGGTAGGAAACATCTAAGAATAAGGTTGAAGATATTCAAAGTTTATCAAAAGAAAACCTTGAAAGTTATTGGCATTTCCTAGTGAAACCACATAGTCAGTGGCTCGTGCTGAGGTGTCTCTTGAATGCAACAGTGCAACTTATTCCAGCTTAGTGATGCAGTGTTTACGGGACAAATGTGCATGCAACCGGTACATCCCCCCCAACTGAAGCCACTCATAGATATATATATATATATATATATATATATATATATATATATATATATATATAGATATATATGGTATCAGAGAGCAGATGAAGGATCAATCTAGAACACAACCATGAATTCTTGTTATAATAGATCACTGATTTATCTGTCCTTTATCTAAACTTAATTTATTGAAGCTTTTCTGAAGACTTTTATTTTAAGTTTACTATTTTTGTAACATTAATAGGTTATTTAAACCGCTTTCATGCATTTAGAAAGGGGTCCAGAATTTTGAGAAGACAACCTTGAACTTGCACTATTGTTTGATCCAAAGTTATCTAATTGAGAAGCTAAGCCTAAAAGCTATCTTTTCATAAACAGAGTGCTAATGCATTGGGTACTATTATATTTATGTTATCGCTATGTGTTATTGAATTAGATAATGAATTTCTTGTATGTTATTTCGTTATATAAATTCTTTGAAAACAATCAGTCATTATCACTATTGATGTGCATAATTGAATGATTTGTGATTTTGTATGAGATAACAAGATCTTTTATGTGAATGAGTTTTAACCAACTAAATTAATTAAATATTTAATAAATTTAGTTTTTCATACATGCTTTCTTTTCATAAAAGTATTGAATGATCTACATTTTTATATACTTTGTGAAATATTTCTTTGAGTCACATATAAAGAAGTGGTATCACGAGAAATAGGTAGAATAAGTTTCTTTAGTAGTTTCATCATTAGCTATAAAATCATTTCATTAGTTTCATTCCATTATTATAATAATTCTCTTTAAAATGGGAAACTAGCCCCTTTATACCCAGTCGGACCCACCAATTTCAACAGAAACAAAGTTTCTTTAAGCTCTTGATCGAGTGGTATTCCTCGATGTTGAGGCAGTCAAGTTCCAGCCTTCAACAGATACCTAGAAGAGTTTTAATGATTTCTTTCTTATAAGGAAAGGAAATATCTGGATAATGGAGCCACTAAACTTGTAAGGAACAACCACACCAAATTGATTGGATTATCCAAAGAACCTCAGTCTGGGCTATCTCCTCTTTTTGAAAAGTGATCATTCCTACCCATTAACAAATGACACTAGAACGAGGGTCAATTATAATATAAATGGCTAAAGGGAGTCATAAAAATACTCCAACCACTTGCTCCACTATGGTCACTCATAGTCATTCAATTCCTCATATAATTGAAGTTGCTTCCAGCTTTCAACTTGATTTAGTTTCAACTCCACAACGCACTACACATACTTCCAGTGAACCCACTATTCCTACTCATTCTCAAGTCCAATATGCAATTTTCGATCTGATCCAAAGTCCCAGGAAGTTTTTTCAAAAACTCAAGTCATATTAGAAAGATGTTAGGGATTTCAAAAAACAACTATCATGACATCTTACCTCACACATTTACTTACAATTTGATGACCCTCTTGTGTTTGATCCTCAACCAAAAGGTTCCCAAACAACTAACACATTCAATCAAAGATTGCATGATATTATGATTGGTTAAGTCAATCCAAATCAATAGACTGACCCTAATCAACAGACTGATTAGAGTCAACAAGAGCCAGAATTACCCTCTAGTGAATCTCTATCTACAAAAGAGCAACCTCAACTAACAATAGGATAAACCAATCCACCACCTTCATCACCTACTTCATCAACCTGTTCTAGTGATGACTCCTTTAAAAAATAAAGTTTTGAGCACTCTTCATCAACTGAATCTAAAGCATCACATAATTCACCATGTATGGCAAATAAATAGACAAAAAACCAGACCAATAATTAAGCTAGTAACCCTGCTACTTCTTGGATTGACTTGGATGCAATTGTTGTATTAGATTTCCAACATTATGTACCAAAAAATCCCCATAATTTTCTTCCTAAATATGATCTTGACTCAAAAAAACTTGTAGATGACCACAACAAGAGATTCATGTTAGCTCTTTGGCAAAAGAATGTAAAACATGAAGATGTTGTTTGAAGGAATTTTTCTTATACCTTTGAGGGAAAGGATCTACATGGTATTTCACTAAACAACCTCAAAGCATTACATCTTGGGGTCAGTTTGAAACTACTTTCCTAGTATAGTTTAGTGGAGATAAAAGATCTAAATTCTTGGTGATGGAACTCTCTAACATGAAAATGGATCCAAAAGAAAGGATTAAGGATTTCAACGTGGGGTTCTTTGCTTAAAAAAAAAAAATCCTACTAATTCTATGCCTCCTCAAAATCTTATTGTTACCTATTATGTGATATATTTACCTATTACCATTTCCATGTGGGTGAAAAGAACCCAAAAGGCTACCCTTCAAGAATCTTTTGATGAAGCTTTATCGATTGAGAAAGATATGCATAGTCTCAAATATAATACTGATACTCAAAGAAAATAGGCTCTTCTTCTTCTCAAAAGAAACTTAAGTTACCCCCTAAACCCCCTCCAGCTAAAAAAATCAAGGAGCCTTAGAACTTGAAAGTCTCCAAAATGTTCTTAATAAACTATCAAATGAAATTATTGATCTTAAGAAGAATGTAGGAGAATGATCCTCCAACAAGGGAAATTTTAAACCCTATTTTACGAAATAATTCCATAACCTCAAAAATAAGTCAACTCCTCCTACCGAAGGTATAAACATTTAAATATTGGGAAACATCCTCTAATATTTTATGTTATGTGTTGTCTCATATTTTGTTGAGAAAACCAATGGACCAAATGAAGCTGAAGGAAATGAGGAAGTAGTTATTGATGACAAAGATCAATCTCCTCCTACGATGGTTGGTTTTTCTAATATAACCAATTATTTTTTTTAGGAATACTGTGAAACTATTTTCGTAAATCAACATCCTTACAATACTTGTAGAAAAAATACATCTAGTGATCCCAGTCTATCTACTTCTGTTAAAACAAAGAATTTAAAGAAATAGGTAGAAACTTCCAAAAAGATTTAAGTCCCAAATCTAGAGTTTGATCTCAATGAAGATCTCAAAACGCTGAAAGCCAATTTTGAGTTGTTGAAATTTCCTATGATACAATAGAAATCTCAACAAATTCTACAGAAAACTCCAAACAATGAATTATCTAGTTTTCACAAAAAATGGGATAGGCCTAGTCTCTATTAAAAAACATCCTTCAAATAACTTGCCCACCCAAAAAAAGAAGGCTAATGTTCCTCCTTTTCTACTTACCTTTGATATTTACAACAGGGATGTACACAACTACATAGTTGATTCTAGAGCTTCCTCCAATGCCATGCCTCTTTCTATTTGTAAAAAAATGAATGTAGGAATTAAGCCATCAAAAGTTAAAATTGTCCAACTTGATCACACTAATGTTAAGTTTTTGGGAGAATTAAATGATTTGCTTATTAGATTTTCCTCTGACCATAAGATTCATTAGATAATAAGAATTTTTGTTGTTGATATTCCTAAAGATTATGATTTATTTTTAAGCAAAGATTGGTTGCAACATCTAAATGGTTACTTTGCTACTAATGGGTTACATTTATGGCTGCCTTGGAAAGGCTATCCAAACAATATAAGGGTTAATAGGGAACAATACATGCAACATATTGTTACTGAACTCAAAAAGCCTAATGAACCAATCTTAATAAATGATTCTCCTATGGAAAATTTTGATATTAATTCATTTTTTTGGTAATTTCACTGTTGAAATTTCCCTTTTTCTAATTCTCAATAGAAATCTGAACTTGCATCTTGCACTAAATTGGTCACACCTAATAAAACTTTGATTGATTCTAAAACTGTTAAAAGTAATGATGATGAAGTGTGGTCCTTGTATTTTGATGGATCTAGATCAAAGGAAGGTGTTGGTGTTGGTTGCTTGTTACTCGATCCAAAGGGAAATAAAATGTTCATTTATTGTAGATTAGAATTTAATTGTACTAATAATATTGTAGAGTATGAAGCTCTCATCCAAGGGCTTAAAAAATCTATTAATCTTAGCACTAAATTTTTAACTGTATTTGGTGATTCCGAGATCATAGTCAAGTAGGTGCAGGGTTCTATTCACTATATTTCCGCTAAAAAATTATCATACAGAGGTGTGGAACTTGCTCTATAATTTTTATCTTTTAATATTACTTCTATTCCTAGATCTAATAATCAAGAAGTAGATTTATTAGCAAATGTTGCTTTTAGATTGATACATGCTGAAGGTTTTGAACTTGATTCATTTTCTATTGAGTTTATTTTTAGATAAACTATTCATGATAATATGACTGATTGGCAAGTATTTGATTATGAATAATAGATCATCGATTTTCTCCACATGGAAGACAACTTCCAAGATGCAATGATTGGAAATTTGATTCACGAAGATAATCTTTGAAACTTCTTAGGAGTCCATAAACCAAAGTCAGTTGAAGACGCATTCAATTTGGTAAACTCTACTCCAAAATATGTTGTGAGGTTAGAATTTTTTATGATTTGCATGATAAATTTAAAGGGGTAGTAAATTGAAAAACTAACAGTTCCCCCATGAGATATGAAATTATTAATTTGGGAACTCATTCTAATCCTCAAAATATTAATTTAGGAACTGGTTGTACCACAAAATAAAAATAAGATTTTATTCATTTGTTTGAGTAATACAAGGATGTGTTTGCATGGACATACGATGATCTAAACAATTTTGATACTAATGTAATGTAACACGTCATCCTAATGAAACCTCATACCAAACCCTTTCAATAGAAATTAAGAAAGATGTGTCCCAGTATTGAACCTACTATTAAAAGAATAAAGAACATGCTTGATAAAATAATAAAAATAAATTTATTAATAAATATCTCTGATTATAAAGACCGACACTAGTTACATTCTCCAACATAAGTTTGTTTAACTCACTTTTAACAGTAGGTTCAAGAGAAAGGAAAGCTAAAGTTCAAAGCAAACAAAGGAGAGATAATGAATAAGAAGAACAAACCCTACTTCTGATTCATTACAATCACATGTGCGAAGTATCCTAAAGTTTCATGATAGGGCCGAGGAAATTTGAAGCATCCTGTAATTTTTGTTAAGGCTGAAAATCTGAGTTGACTTGAATTTGTAACAATATCAAGACTTTTGTAGTTGAAGTGATGTTTGAGGAAGATTGAATATATCTTGAGCAAATAGAAGAAAGTTGATCAAATTTGACTTTGACATGAGAATATGGTTGATATGGAAGCTTTAAGGGAGTCTTTCATCTTGGGTTGGATATGCCATTTTGATGTAATTCAGTAAGAAGTGTAATAATGGGTTTCCCCTTTGAGGGGTTTTGCTCTGGCTTGAAAACCTAAATACCCATGTCTCTTATTTCTTTGTGAACTTGGAAGAATAATTTGTGTAATTTCTTGATGAAGAAGTAACAATAAATAAAAAAGGAAAGAATATTAACTCTCACAAGTAATTACTAAGTAAGCAAATCAACTTTGCCTTTGCTTTTATAACATGGTATCAAAGCTAAGGTGAAGAGGGGACACTCTTAAAAAGAAAAGCTAAGAAGATAATAATTATAGCAGCTCAAGAAGATCATTAGTGTAGAATCCATAACTAAAGATATAATTTGGTGGCAACCCCACTTCTCAAAGAAAACAATGTCGTGAAATTCATTCAAGGGAAAGTTCCAGTACTAAACGAGAAGGATGTTAAAGAGATGGAAAAATATGTAAAAGGGGAAATCAAGGCTCAAAGAATTTCTTTGAGTCCATCAAAGACCACCTTATCAGTTTATATTAGAATTATCTACATCTAAAGATGTCTATGCCACCTTGGTGAAATTATACTCCATCAGTACAACAAGTCACATGATACCACTCAGACCTTAACTATATCAATCAAAGATGACAAAATAAGACACTATATCTTCTTATTTCATGAAGATATAAAAAATTAAGGATAAATTTCAAGAAAGTGGTGAAAAAACATCTAATTTAAAATTAATTATAGTGGCAATCAATGCCTTACCTAAAGAGTGGGATGATTTTGTAAGCAATATCTATGAAAGAAAATAATATTTATTATTTGAAGAACTATGGGTTCAATGTTCAATAGAAGAATCTAGAATAGATGCTAGAGGTGATTCTCAACCTATCAATGAAACCTCTCCAGCCTTTGTAGCTAAATCAAAATATAATTTCGATAAGAAGAAACAAAAATAGAGACATGTCCAAATTCCAGTTCTTTGGCTGTCATGAATACAGACACTACAAAAAATATTGTCCTAAGAACCCTAAGAAAAATAAAAGGAAGGAAAGATCTGAAGCATTAGCATTTGAAGATGAAGAGCCTTACAATAAGAAAAATGAAGATCCTAGAGATCTTTATTATTGAGAGATCATGACATTGATTATTGGTGTATCATGCACCAGGTTGTAACATAAATCTTAGAAGATAGTATTGCATGTGTAAATGAAACTTAAAGACATGTTAAGAAGGATCATTAACTCCCTCAACAGAATTAGCAGAAAGACAAAGGAGTAGACAACTTAGTTTACACTAACCACAAGTGCATATCATCATAAGAAGACAAGCATAAGGCCACATACTTCAAAAGAGGTTGAGTTAGTAAGAAGAGATGGATGTGTTTGTTTCTTGTCTTGGGATTCTAGCTGGTTGAGTTTGGTAGGAATGTCCTTGGAAAGTTATGGGCATAAGTGTTTGGATTTTTTGTTCTAAAGCTCTATGACAACCTAGCATAGGTTATGTGCAATATAGGAGGGCCAAAGATCATTGCTTTTGGAAGAAGACAAGGCATAGTGAGGGTCAAGTCCCCTAAAGAAATAATGTAGGTATTGGCTGGTCTGAAAGGGAGGTTTATGCATTATTTTGTGACTGTGTCACGGGTTGAAGAAACCCTACTATGTGGCCGTAGAAATATGAAAACAAGACCAAGGATTTTAGTCAAGAAGAAGGGACTAGGACTAAGGATTTTTTAGAATCTGAGCCAAGTTCTTGAGGAGGTAAGTTACTTTTTTTATATTGATGTAATTTATATAATGGTTGGGTTGTATCAAGGTTTTTGGACAACAATTGATGTTTTCCCTTGAAACAATTTTTGTGTGTGAAGAAATCATTATGGGTTTCCAAGTGCACCCTAGAGGAAGTGACTCTTGTGTGATAAGTCACAGTCAAATGGGTTGTCCTAAGATGCCATAGTACAATGAATAAGGAGCAGCCTTATCATTGTTAAGAATGAAGTCTATTAATGTGCCCTAAGTTTTGTGTAATTAAGGAGACAATTTACAGAGGTGTGGGTTGTTGGTGATGCTCTAAGTTTAGTGAATTCAAGAAGGGATTCATTGATGTGATGGTAACTAATGTGTGCCCTAAGTAGAGTGTTTGACATGAATAATTATTATTAAGAGGGTTGTTTTATTAAGACCTTATGTGTAGTGACACTGATGTGATGAGACATTGCAAGAAGGAAGATTGTCTAGCTCATGAAAAAAGATAATGGAGTAGCCTTATCTATGCTAGAGAGAAATTTGGTGAAGTCCTTAAGAGTTGGCTATCTTGGAGGAGCATGAGAATAAACTAGAGGGGGGAATTATTTGAGTCTATGGAATTACTAGAGACTAGTTGAAAGGGTTAGCTAGGTTATGTTGGCTAACCTTGTTTTGTGATAATCAATGAATTAAAAAGAATTGTGATGTGGACTATCTTAAAGGCAAGAAGCAGTAAAGGAAGGAGTGTAGTGAAAGAAGTAGTTTTGGACACAGTTCAAGATGTAGTAGACCTGTGAAGACCTCAAGTACAATATTATAGATTGTCATGAGGTCGAATTGGAGCCCTAGTTCAATAAGTTTCAAGATGAGGAAACTCAGTGATAAGAGGTCCAGTTAAGGTAGCCACAAATATAACAAGTAAGTGATGTAAGGGAAGAATGAGTACTTCTCACACAAGTTGAGGTATGTTGATAAATTCTCCTTGTTTGAGAGGGAGTGAGCATGGATTTATCCTCTTAGGTTGAGAGGGATTAAGGTTGGACACTAGTTCTACTTGTGTCATGTACTAGGGACACTAGGAAAAGACTAATTGCCGAAAGTCTAGTGCATGCATCATGTATATGGAGAATGGACTGAATAATCATGGTTCTTCTTTTGTTAGGTACTAAGACAATTAGGATTGATATCCTAAGTCAAGTACATGGACATGGATAAGGAAAATGGTGGATTGGATAAACATCTTGGACAAACATTCTTGAATCATGTACTATGATGGATTAAGATGAAGATCCTAAATCAACTACATGGACTTAGATAAAGAATGGTCTAATGGATAAATATTTTGTTAAGGGAAATGGTCCAATAGAAGACATATTTCGGGTATCCTAGGTGGAGTTTGCATCTCAGAGAGGCAATATGGTGTCCCATGGAATGCCTCCCAACATTATGTTATGATATTGTTGAGAGATAGAATGTACTTGTCAAGGCCTTGGTAATGTGACAATGATGGCTATGATGATAATATCATAGTTGATGCTTATCAATCTGGATCACTTCTTATGTGAATATTTCAACTTGAGATAAATGTGTTGCTTTAGTATGAAGACCTCCATAGTTAAGAGGGAGTGTTGGAGAATGTAACTAGTGTTGGTTTTCATAATGAGAGATATTTATTAATAAATTTATTTTTATTATTTTATCAAGCATGTTTTTCATGATTTTGAAGTCAAAAGAAGTCAAATGAATGTATATTTGAGTCATTTCTTTTGAGATATGAAAAGATGGAAAAATATTTTATTTCAATCAATTATAGATAGTCAAAAGGTTCAGGTTGGCCCTCTCTCAGTCAAGTCGACCTATATAGCTAATTGAAACATTATGAAAAACAATTAATAGACACCTGCTCAAGCTCTTTTGAGTAGATGAAAAGAAGGTTGAAATAGTTCAAATTTTGTAGTAGATAAAAGAAAGACAAGCCAAAGTTTAGAGGAAACAAAGGAGAGACATAGAAAAAGAAGATCGAACCCTACTTCTAATTCATTATATTCACACATGAAAAGTATCTTGAAGTTTTGCAATGGGGTAGAGGAAATCTGAAGCATCCTACAGTTTTTGTCAAGGCTGAAAATTTGAGTTGACTTGACGCTGGTAACAATATCAAGACTTTTGTAGCTGAAGTAGAGTTTGAGGAATATTGAATATATCTTGAGAAAATGGAAGAAAGTTGACCACATTTTAATTTTACTTGAGAAGAGGGATGCTATGGAACCTTTAAGGGAGTCTTTGGTATTGGGTTGTAATTTTGATTTTGAATTGATTCAATAATAATTGGATTGTTGGGTTTTCCCCTTTGAGGGGTTCTTCCCTAGCTTGAAAGACTAAATATCCATGTCTCTTATTTCTTTGTGAGCTTGGAAGAATAATTTGTGTAATTGATCTAGATCTTGGGGGGAGGCCCCCAAGATCTAAAAGATTGAAATGGATTTTTATTTTTATTTTTATTTTTTATTTTTTATTTTTTTTTGTGGGGGGTCGGCCCCCACGATCTGAAAAATTGAAATGCCATAAGAAAAAGAGGAGAATTCCCAATAAACAAAACCACAAAGATTTTTTTTATTAAAATGGAGAATAACTATAAAAGCTACATTGTGGCGGACAAATTGTCCTTTTACAAAATGTGACTTGTTACTTATAGTATTTTCATGTACAATACCACAGGTCAATTCCATGGGTGAATGAATACCATGGGTGGATGTCACTTACAATACCATGGGTGGATAAATACAATGGTTGGATGCCATTTACAATACCATGGGTAAATTCCATGGGTGGATGAATACCATGGGTTGATGCCATTTTCTATTTGGATCATTCCTCCCTTGAGAAGAAATGGTCCCCATTGTGTGAAGTTCCCTCCTACGAAGCCTTTGTTGAAAATGAAGAGCCATTGAAGAGAAGGGTTTTATGTGGTTAACCCATAACCATGATGAACAAAGATCCGAGGATAGAGATACCCTGTAATGCTCGTGACCAACTGTGATACTAACAGTATGCGGCCTAGCAAATGGAATTCGATGAAGTGTGGGTTTGTGGATGACCAATAACCATGATGGACGAAGATCCAAGGATAGATATACCCTGTAATGCTTGTGACCATCTGTGATACTAATAGTGTGCGGCCTAGAAAATGGACTTCGAAGACAAGGATTTTGTGCGGTTGACCCATAACCGTGATGTTGGTTGTTGATGAAGTAGCGGGTACCTATATAGCCTGGGGTGGGAGGGAACGTTTCCAAAGAACCCAAGCCGAATGCTGCTATGTTGAAACTGATGAATGCGAAGCAGGTGCCTACTAAAGCAGGGTGGGAGGACACGTCTCCAAAGGGAACCTGCTCCGAATGTTGCTCCAGAATTAAAATGGACATAACTCGGTCAATATAACTTGGAATATTTATTATAACCTATTTTTGGAAACAAAAGGACCATTTTGCATCTTCCCATGTGTTGAAAATCCTTATCTGGATACTCTACAATCTCAGATTCGTACTGCAACTTTTTCGCTGTAAGAATTTTTTTGAAAAAATAGCTGATTTTAAATCAACGAGATCTCCCACATCCGAACTCTGATTCGACCCTTTTTTTTTTAAATCGAGCGCTTTTTTTGTAAGGAATCCAAATATGTTATTTGTTTTTGTAAAATCTTCACCAAAACTTTCAGATCTGATCTGCAAAATCGCTGCCAAAAAACATTCCTGCAAAAAAATGAAAAAAGAAAAATTCTTACCACTCGGCCCAAGAAAATGCTTTGTGGAGGACATAGCACATGTCTAAAGTTAGTTGAATATTGCTGCAAAATCTAAAACTAAAATATGCATCAAACCCTCATTCCCATAGAATCATAACCTTCTTTGATACCACTGATCCGGATCTTGGGGGAGGCCCCCAAGATCTGAAAAAATTGAAATGTCAGAAGAAAATGAGGAGAATGCCTAATAAACCAAAAATAATTTTTTATTAAAGAAGATAATAACTGTAAAAGCTACATTGTGGCGGACAAACTGTCCTTTTATAAAATGTGACTTGTTACTTATAGTATTTTTCAATTACAATACCACGGGTCAATTCCATGGGTGAATGAATACCATGGGTTGATGTCACAATACCATGGGCAAATACCATGGGTGAATGAATACCATGGGTGGATGTCACTTACAATACCATGGGTTGATGCCATTTTCTATTTGGAAAATTAAGTTTGTTAGAAGGTTCATCCCTGTTTTCTTTGATATTGTTAGACCGCTTCAAAACATGGTAAAAAGGAATTATATCTTTAAGTGGGGTGATTAGGAAAATTAATCCCTCCATATAATTATACAAGCCATATTTGAAGTTCCCACTTTAATGGGTCTCGATCTCATTAAGGAATTTACTCTATACACCTTTGCTTTTGATAATGCATACATTATCATTATCACCCAAAAGAATTATCAAAATTATGTAATCCATATTACATTCATGAGCTCTACTTTTAAAGGCGTAGAATTAAATTATTCAACAGTGGATTTAAATAAGCTTTTGTTGTATTCAAGGCAATAAAACATTTCACGCCCTACTTTTTGAAATCTAAAACTAAAGTTATTGTCCCCTATACAACAGTTAGAAACCCAATGATTCAAAAAGAACTCAGTGAGAAAAGAGAACACTGGATGACAACTCTCTAAGAGTATGACCATGAGATTAAACCTACCCAAATTGTAAGAGGACAGGGTCTCTATAAGCTAACTTCCAACTCTGTTAGTTTTCCCAATGAATATTCTTGTTTAAACAATGAAGCTTTTATTCAAAATGAAATTTCATGTATTTCACCTAACTCTGGTTCATGGTATGTTGATATTAAATTCTTTCTCGTGTATGATATTGCTCCTTCACATCTAGATGTGAAGAAAAGAAGAGAATTAAGGTTGAAATAAGCTCCTTTCCAACTCATAAATAATATCCTTTTCCAAAAAAATTATGATGAAGTATTACTTCATTGTTTAAAATAGTAACATTCCCAAATTTTTTTAAGAGAATTACATTTCGATCCTACTGGTGGTGATTTTTCCAAAGACACCACAAAATATAAGGTGTTAACTAATATGTACTATTGGCCAACACTATTTAAGGATGTCCACACCTTGACACGAAAGTGTGAAATCTACCTTTAAGTTGCTGGTAGGGTCAAGAAGCCTTCCTTTCCCCTACATCCCGTGATCGTCGACGTTCTTTTTAATGGGGCTTAGACATTGTTGGTCTTATGAATCCTGCCTCATAGCTTCAATGCAAGTTCATTATAATAACAACAATACATTACTTTATGAGATGGGTAGAGGCAACTCCTCTTTGAGTGGTAAATACTAATAAGGTTATATCATTCATTGAAACTAATATCATCACTTGTTTTGGAATTACATAATCATCGATCTTTGATAATGAATAATATGTTTCTTCTCTTGATATAAAAATGAATCAAAATCAAATATTCAACAAAATATTATCCTCAGGGAAATGGATTTGTTGAACCTAGAAACAAAAGTTAGATTAAAATATTGAAAAGAAAAATATCTGATTTATCGTAGGAATTGGAACATTACCTTATTTAATGCATTATGGACTGATAGGGTAACCCCAAAATATCTTTTTGAAAACTATCCATTTTGCCTTGTGTATGGGAGAAAATCCATACTTCCTCCTATCATATTTTTTCCTTGATTGCAATTGTCCCAAAACATTAGAGGAAATTTAAGCCTATAAGTGGCCTCCTAAGGAAAAATAATAAAATAAGAGTTATGAATTTTGGAGGGAAAAGGAAAAACTATTTTTCTTTTAATTGTATTTTTGGCTTATCTCCTTATAGGTTCACTCAAATATGAGGTGTAGGCACTCATTGGATGATGAATTAAAGTCTACATCAAACAAGTACCCATTATGCATACTTTTGAGAAGACCCACGATGATAAAAATTGAAGATACATTAAAAAAATGCGTTGAACACACTTTTTAATGTATATTAAATTTTTAGCAATCCATTTATTCTCAAAAGTATGAACAACGGGTATTCATTGGATACAAAATCTAATTTCGCATCCAATATGTGTTTACACTTGAAGTTTGAGTGAACTTATAAGGAGATAAGCCAAAAATACAATTAAAAAAAGTAGTTTTTCTTTTTTTTGCCTCCAAAATATTTACATATACCTTTTTTTAAATTTAACGGATTTGGATTGGTTTATGTATTATGACATGGAAACTACATGAAAATTTTATGGGCACTTTTAGGCTGAAATTTCCTCTAATGAGTGCATGAAACTGAATGTCCTCCATGCAAAATATAATCAATGCCCTACTCAAGCTAAAAGAGGAAAGAGTGAAAGCTAAGATTAATCTTGATCAACATCAACAAATCATTAAATGTTGGTTTGACGATAAATACTTAGATAGGAAATTTGAAGTAGGAGATTTAGTACTTAAATGGTATAAAATAGTTGAGGAAAATGGAGAGCATACAAAGTTTCTGAAGTTGTGGCTAGGACCATTCATAATTATAGAAAACATTGGTCCTAGTACTTTTCGATTGTAAGATTTGGAAGGATAGATTGAATCCCTTCCAGTCAATGGGAAACTTCTAAAAAATTACTTTTCTTGATTTCCTATGGGGAATTCTGTTCTATAAATATTTCATTTCAAGTTTTATATTGTTTTAGTTTGAATCGATTTCTGTTGACTTCACTTGATTTGGTTTGATGAAATTTGGTTTTATTCAAATTGTTTATCATAATCAAGAAATATTTTTTACTAAAACACTATTTTACAAGAAATTTTTTCCTGAAAAACATATCTCTCATACTTAAATTATTTGATTAGCTTCTCTATAATTTTGACAATCTATTACATAAGCTACTAGAGATGATCTATATCTTATTGTCTTTATTATTGAAAGTTTTTCCTTTAATAACAAATATTGTATCAGGGTAATTACTTTTACAACAATCATGTTTAGGAAAATATGATTAGTTAGTGAAAGGGTGGTTATTGTTAACTTCTCATGCCATCCTCGCTCTTAAGGAGAATTTTATATTTGCTTCCCTATTTCTTACGACAATTTCCTTGTAAATGAGTTATTAATAAAATATGATCCTTTTACAAGGAGTTAGCCGAAGGATAGGAGGTTTCATTACAACCCAACATGCCATGATCATAAATTCTTACAAAATGAAATTACCAAATTTGGTCACCAAGCCAAGCTAGCGGCTTTCAATTACACAACTGAAGGATGAGTGGTCTCATCATGCGCTGACCTGCTCATTTTTGTATGTTTATGTTAATGGCATTGTAACTAGCTAGTCACCAAACCAGAACAATGGCCTTCAACTAATTCCATAGAAGTAAAAAAATGTAAAATCCTAACATATGAGATAGACACATCTAAAAATGGTCAAAGGGTATCCTTGTCAAGGTTATAAATGCTTGTTGATAGCAGTGGCCAAACCCATGATATTGAAGTTAATTTTGAGGCCATCATGTGTTTGGTTAGCTTAAATTTCCTAAGATTTCTTACTGTTGAAGTATATTATTCCCTTTAAAGTGATCAAACATATTTGTCCTTTATCACTAAGTTTTTGGATTATGATGGTGACTATACATAAATTTTGTTGACAACATGTTTGTATCATTCTTATATGAATCAAAGAAGGACTTTAGCTTGTTGAATCTGAGCATCTTATTTTTACTTTCCAAGTATCAACATAGATAACTATTCCACCTACTAAGTCACCATTTGTTGGTTGCCTAACAACTCCCCTTCAATTTTTCTAAAGGAAATGGGCCCCCTTTTTTTTGTATTAGATTCCTAGGTGATTCGATTTCCTTGTTGATTTTTGAACATTGATTTTAATTTTCTTTCAGATTGTTAAATATTCCAATGAATGAAAAAGGTCTTCATTTTTTATGGCTATTGGAATGTTCCTTGGAACATATGTGTAACATGTTTCTTTACATTGACTTCATGGCTTATTTTTATGATGAATATCTTTGATAAGTTGATGGATTGATTACAATTCATAATGTTATCCCAAGTGATATATGAATTGGTGTTTGACCTTACGTTTTCTTGAAAGTCCAGATGACTTTTTGTTGGTTTGACAGGGCTTGCCCCAGGTTCAGAGTGTTCTTCGCACCAAAAAATCCCTCAACTATTGGCCCTTTCGGCAACGACCTGCAAGTAGATCATAGTCTCACCTGAAGTAGTTATGGGAGGTTGCAGAACCATGTTTCTACAGCCAAAGGGAAATCTGCGCAGTGGCGCCATGTATTTACTTCTACTTTAAATTGATCTTATTACTTCGCATGCATAAGAACTTTGCGTAGATGATTAATTTAACAAATTCACATTAAACCCATAAACTCTAATAAATAACATTATATCTTACAATTATTTGCATAATTAAGTGAAAAGCATGCATAACCAGATAAATAACAATAGACAATAGACACATAAAGAGACGCAACACTTCACCAAAGATTTCATCTTTATTAAAAGGATCTTCAATTACATGAACTTCTCTGACCATACTCCTGAGTATCGAGTAGTAATATTCCTTCGATAAAGTCACTTCCTGCATAGTATTTTATAGTCTCGTGACCACTTTCAACTACAGGTGGCACTAAGACTTCTTTCCCTTCATTTTTTAGTGCGATGCTCCAGGGACATAGTCATCCCTATATATCTTCAATCTTCTACCATTCACCCATCGTGGAATCATCTAACCATTCAAATTCGTGAGCTGAACAACATCACCATCTTAAATGTTCTTGACGATATATGGCCCCAACCAATTTATTTTGAATTTCCTCAAGAAATTCATGAACTTACTGTCATATAATAATACAAGATCCCCTTCCCGAAATATATCTTCTTGTTGTGCCTGTAATGCCAGGCTTTCTCCCTTGATTTCTTCACCTACTGATGGAATCCTGCTATGAATCTATCTTCTTCTAAAGCTAGTATATGTGACATTCTTTCCTTCATCATGTCGTGGTCCGCCATATCTGTGACAACTAAAATTCCCAGACTCGACACAATGTATTCCATAGGTGTAACTTCTTCTTGTCCATATACCAACCTGAAAGGTGTTTGCCTAGTCAATTTCTTGCATGTATTCCTATATGCTCACAACACCGCTGGAATCCTCAAGTCCTAGTCATCTCTCTTTACGTTGCACCCATGGTCAATGCATTCTCAAAAATCTTATTGAAAGCTTCCACTATCCATTTGCCTGAGGATGATAGGGAGTGCTCTTCTGACAGTAAAATTGAAATTCCTCAGTTATTTCTTCAATTTTCTTATTCAAAAAATGTGTCCCCTGTTCACTCATCAAGATCTTCGGAAAGCCAAATCTGGACAATATGTATTCAAAAATGAACTTCGCAATGGTTTCTGCGTTGCAATCCTTTACTGGCGCCACCTCTACCCATCTTGTCAAATAATCAATTGTGGTGATGATATATCTTGCACTAGTCCTTTTCCCTGATGGACTGATAGGTCCAACAAAGTCAATTTCCCATTTATCAAAAGCCTACAAAGTGACCTTTGGTACTAATGGCATCAACGAGGCGATTTGTTGGTTTGATGGGGCTTGGCCCAGGTTCAGTGTCTGTTACACACCAACAAAACCCTTAACTACTGGCCCTTTCATCAACGAATTGCAAGTAGATCACAGTATCACCCGAAGAAATTATGGGAGGTTGTAGAACCAGGTTTCTGTAGCGAAGGGATATCCGCACAATGGCACAATGTATTTACTTATACTTTATATTGATCTTATTACTTCACATGCATAAGAACTTCACGAAGATGATTAATTTAACAAATTAACATTAAACCCATAAACTCTAACAAATAACAATATATTTTATAGTTCTTCACATAATTGAGTGAAAAACATGCATAACCAGATAAATAACAATAGACAATAAACACATAAAGAGATGCAACACTTCGCAAAAAATTTCTTCTTTATTAAAAGGATCTTCAATTACATGTGCTTCTCTGACCTCTACACCTAGATGCAGGTGGTCTGTGCACTCAGTTGCAGACTCTTCTAGGCCTTCTCGCGCTTAGTCATGGAGCCTTCCCTAAAACTATAGACAAAACAAGGCTCAATCACTTATAATCTTCTATTATGTTCTACCCTCCTCTTTGCTAAGGTATTATACATCCTTAAATACATTTCATCTTTACAAAACCCATGGTCCACATACCATGGATCCACAAGATAAGGACTAATACCTAATACTCGTTACAAAATAATGGATTTGTCCCATCCCAAAAACCCTAAAAGACCGCGCGATGAATATATCTTGGCCAGCTCCACGTTGTTCGCTCCTTCTTTTGTGAGGTCTTTTACCCAAAACTTGGACCAAGTTGGGCCATGCCCAACACTTATGTTACATATTCTTTATGCTATGCAAACACCATTATTTCATAATTCCCATACCACTAGGGATTAATATCTTGTTAAAGTGGCTTGTAACAATTAGCATATAAGTTTTAAATTATGCGGTAGATGGAATGTTTGAATGTGAATTTCATGGTTATATAATCTCAATCCTTAAAACCAAGGATTGAACCTTGTGATTAATGGATTATGCAATTCAAATGTGGTTTATTCGATTTCAATGTTTGAAGTTCCATTGATTCCTATGTTGTTGAAGCTTACAACTGAAAGTCATATCACATTACCATGAATTAATGTTTTAAAGGGATGGTAATCAATGTTTGATAGGTCATTATGATTATGTGGCAACATCGGGTTTAGTGGTGCACTGTGCATTCAACAATTGGCTTTCAATTATGTGTGAATAATCCTAAGGAAATATTTTTACCAATGTTTTTCAGACCCTCTATTACTCCACTTAGTACTACCAGTACTAGATCCCTTATGTCATTTCAAACCTAGTGATGTCAAAACCTAAGTAAGGTAGCTGACCATTGTTTTAACCTCATTCAAATTCTACTCTCATCATTTTGCAGAAGTCTATGGTATGTTGCTTTGTTAAATTTCATTCTGTCAGAACTTAGTCAAATGCTCTACCATTTTTCTCTAAAAAACCTTTGGCACATTATCATCCTAATTAATGGCCCTAGTTGTGAGAATCAAACCCCTTGGAAATGAAAAGATACAAGCCCATGAGGAGTATTTGGAATTGTTTAAAGAAACATGCATGAAATACTTTATTTAGGATTTTCAAGGGCACAATGTCAAAGTAGCTAAGGCCTTTGCACAAACTTGGAATGGAAAGGTTGCAAGGATAGGAGATGTAGACATTCAAGTAAATGAAACTTTCATAGTTGAAGCTACTTGTCTACTTATTGATGGTGAGAGATGGTCCAAGAACCATCTGGTAAAGAAATATCCATGGGATATGTTCATTTTCTGCAATAAAACGACTTACAATTTCAAAGGTATGCCTGTAAACTTGTTGAAAAGTAGATGGCAAGACCATGTTTTTATTATCAAATGTCATATAACTTGCAAGGGTTGATATGGTTTTGTTTTTTACCATGATTTTCGATTGCTTATGGTTTTTTCTTGGTTACAATTAAATCTCCCCTATTATTTATTTAAAAGTCTTAGAAAAATGTCAAATTTATACAAGAGGGGTTTCAAAAATCCTAATAGGAGTTTGTTTCAATGAGGTTTGATTAAGATTCTGGTTGAATTTGGCTATCCCAAATAGGGGACTCGATGAAGATTTTCTTTTTAGAAATAATTTTGTAAAACCCTCGATAAATGACGGGGAAATAATCTATCCAACTGTTGAAGAAATTGAGGGGTTTCACAAAAATTCTTCAGAAACCCCAACTTCCCCAGTTCATCAAAGTTCAATGCCTAAAATCCCTAGCTGACCGTCTCAGTTGAGCATGCTAAATGGAACATATGAAGAGCCTGTAGATTTAGTCTTCAATCAAATTACCCGTAATATGGAAAAAGGACTAAAGTTGGTTTTGTTTAACAAATCCTAGATCCCACTTTATCTGGAAACTCTGAATCCGAGCCATATTTCTCCTTGTATTGTGACAAGAGTGAACCTACAAATAAAAGAAATCAAATGTGAGAAAATTGCAACCACGCCATCCCATATTAGAAGAAAACAATTATCCCAACAAGTATCTCAAGCTAAGAGAAATAGGCCTAAAAAGGGTTCATCCATAGTCAAACCTTTCCAGATAGATATTCTTGAGAAACGTACACCTAAAAAGGGAAAGCTAGAACTCAAGCATGTTGAAGATGTTGAAGATAACATTGTCTTCAACAAATTTGATGATGTTGCATTTAGGTCCGATACTAATTGTAAAAATAAAAGAAGACTCTCATAGATGCTTGTAGAGTTGGTTATGGTAGGAGAAGTACACGATCATAGTTCCTTATATTAAACACAAGGCTCATGAATTGCAAGAAGAGAATATACAACTTAGGTTGCAAACTGAATCCATGATAGAACAACACAATAAGCAGGTTACTAAGCTCAAAGAGAAATTACAATGGTCAAAAAACAAGTAGTTATTAAATATTTTGGTCTTAATGTTATTGTTACTTTTGATCTAAAAAATATTACTAATTCCAAATGATTGATGCTCATGTAAATGGTTTTATATTTTCACATCTTTCAAAGGTACACATAATTGCTTGTTAATTTCACTAATTTTATTAATAGTAGCTACCTAATCACAAAATTTGTAGCCTCTATTCTAGATAGTTATTTTTTGTTGATTGTATCTATTGGTATACTACATATGACTTGTGCAGATGTGTGATCAAGTTTAAATTTTCAGATTTAGTCTTTTTAGTTGTTGCTTCTTGTTAACATGGAATTTTAGTTGTTATACTTATTTATTTTTAAACTATTGTCAATGTGACATATGAGGTCAAAACTTGTGGCATAAACATTGTTGCCAATATTGCGGGGGCCATGATTTGTAATTTTAATATGTGATAATATTGTATCAGACATTTTCTGTATAAATAAATTATCAAACATTGGGTGAAGGGGGGATGGAATAGACGAATTTTTGCATCCGGCGACATTGAAATTTTATACAATTTGTTGTAAGTTTTGATATTAAATGTTTTTAATACAAATACTGAGATATGTTATTGTAAATGTTTCATTTCTTACATGTTTAAAATTTTAGTCATTTCTTTGACTGTGATTGAGGATGTATTGAAGTTTAGATAATGTCACTCACTTAATGACTATGTTTTAAAGAGTTGATGTTAATAATAATAATTCATCTCTCCATCTTTGACAAATTTGTTTGTTTGGATTTCAAATCAAGTTATTTTCTCACGATTGCCATATATAAGATTTAACTTGGCTTTCATATCATGAAATATGAAATATCTTTCATTAATTGAAATATGGCGTGTGTGTATATGTGTGTGTATTGATGCAAATATAATTAAAAACAAGGTTGTTGTTCTTTCTTGACATGTTATTTTGTCTTTCATTTCTTATGAACATATGTCTCTAGTTTATATAAAATGAACAATTATTTTTATTTAACAAGAAAGTAAAAAGAGACCTTTAATTAATTACAAGTTCTTATCCAAGATGTATTTATAGATAGTATTTATGCCTTTTATTTATTTTATGTTTTGTAATGTAAAATTCATTAAAACAAGTCAAAATTTATTTCAGTTTGTTTAGAAGAATTAACAAGTACAATTATGATCTTTCTCGTTATTTTTCAATGTATTTTTTGCATTAAAAGTCAATTTTATTTCATAATTCATAATTATTCTTTTTGTATAAAATTAAAATCATTCTTTAATTTTTTTACAACTTATCCCTTCCCACTAGTTAGAGTTTCTCTTCTGGTGGTTCTACCAATTGTATATTTGTACATAATTATTAACCCCTAATCATTTTTCAATATTCACGTAGGATACCTAGAAGATATTTTACTATTTATTTCTCGTAAGGGAAGGAAATATTTGGTTAATGGGGTCATTAAACCCATCAGAACAACCACAACAAATGGCTTGGATTATTTAGAAACCTTGCTCTACGCTGACTCCTCTTGTTAACGAGTAGTCATTTTTTTGCCCATCAACACCCCTTGGCCACCTAGCTAAAATTGACCTATAATCTTAGGCACACTGGCCCCATATGTTATAAATACATAGGCACACATCCTCGCTAATAAATCCATCTCACTAGCCTAAATATCCATGTAGAATAATATTTCACGGGCAAAACTAGGGTGTTATAGCTTTGAATAGTAGGAGCAAGAGGAGCTTCTAAATGAAAGTATGTTGGCTCTAGGAAAAGACCGTAGCAGTGATCATACCAACAGACATAAGCAAATGGGGTATTAGACATAAGCAAAATATGGAAAACGGAACAAAGAATAGGGGGTATTCGATTCAGTATCGTGTTGGTTTTTCCAACCGTATCTAGCCACAACTGCTGATACAAACTACGAAGCCCCTTATCAACTTATGAAGCTGGTTGTCTGTCACACATAAATCCTAGAAAAAGAACATGGGCTGGAGCCCATTTCTCTATATTTTGGACCAAAAAGTTCCCACAACCTACACCATGAGGAATGTAGATATCGACAAAGCCGTTCTCCTTCTCTCCTTTATTGCAAGCCTCCAGCTCAATATCAGTCACGACTCAAGGCAACAAGAAGCCGATGATGCAAACCCTAAGTCATTGCATTGCCTCCATAGTTCCAGAGATATTACCCCAAACAAAAATCAATAGAAACACATGATACTAAGAATGGCTTTGTATTTCTCTTTAATAAAATATTATTTAATAATCATATCACCTTTTTCCAACAAATAATAATCATACTATTGTTTTTAATGGTACTTAAAATCCAAATTTTCTACAAATATCATTCATATATATGTCAATTATTTCTCTGTTTGTTTTTTTTTTTTTTTTTTTTTTTAATTTAAAAAAAGAATTCTTAATTCTTACTAAGGTTGAGTTATTTTTAAATTTGTATCTATGAATTTTTTTTGTTATTAAAAATTTAATTTGAATGCATTGTACATTATTTCAGAACTTTTTGAAATATGATATATAATGTAGTTTGTTTATGTATATAAATTATGATGAGTATATTGCATTAAATTAAAAGTTATGTCTGGATCGTAGCATGTATAACAGGTAAGTAAAATGAAAATATTTTGAGGTTAGTTGGTTTTTTCTCTCAATATCTATTAGCCATTTTACTATCCTAAAAGATATAGGATAGTAGATTCTCCAAAATATGTGTAGATATAGAGAAAATTTACATTGCATATGGAGTTGTTGTGAGAGAAGGAATACCATTTCTCATTTGGACTCCTGCATCAAAATTTACATATTTATTGGCAAGATCATCGGTAACCGAATTGTTCACTCTAATGCATGAAATAAACTAATAATATAGAAGACTAGTTTCATATTCCCGATTCAATAAATAATGCTTCACAACTTGCAATCCTTAGGAAAAGATTTATGAACAAGGTGATGGATAACCAGATGTGAATCGCCAATCACCACCATATCTTCAATGTTTTCTTCCTTTGTGAGAAGGAGTCATTGCATTAAACCATATATCTCAGTTACATCATTTTCATAATTGCCAAACCCCTAACTACACTCAATTTCAATTTTTTCCATCAAGATTGAAAATAACCTATTTCACCATATTAAATAATCAATATTATATTAAAATCCAAATTGAAAAAGTCCAAGTTATATATTATTAGTAAAATTATACTTATATTTTAGTTAAGTTATATATTATTAGTTAATCTAAAGTTATATTTTAGTTTTTACTAATAAATGGTAAAATAACTATTTTAAATTGTGGTTTATGGATGAGATAATATGTTCTGATATGTGCGTTTAAGATTTAAATTGGATTAATATAAAAAATATAAAATATTGATTAAATCAATATATTTTATTTATTTATTTTAATTATTATAAAATTTAATTTAATATTATTAAGAAGCTAATCAACTTCAATTTTGAAATTTTTTTTTTTTTTTCTCTTGACTCTTCTTTAAAAAAAGAGTATTCTCAATATTAGAATTGATTTGTATGAGTTTTATATGAAACTCAGTCTTGGACAATTTCCAAAATGCTATGGGATGAAAATGTTTGTCACATGTTCGACCCTAAAAAGGTTGAAGATGAAAATAAATTTTTCTTAAATTATCCATCTTATGCACACATTCAATTATCCATCATATGCTCACATTCACTTATCCATCATATACTCACACTACCAACCTTCTTGACCTTTTATATCAACAAAATTATGGTGATTTGGGAATACTTCTCTCACTTCTTTTTGAGCATTGAAATAAAATGTTAAAGAATTCATATTAATCTCTTACAGGTAGACCATATAGATCTTAGTGGACGTTAATTATCAACAGTACACACACACACACACACCAACACAATCATATAAATTAAATGACTATTAAAAGCCAATATGATCAATCCATAATAAACTTCAAAACACTTACTACATGATATATTTCACGCAGTTAAAATTAAAAAATCATGAAAAAATAACTAAATTATAACTTTATTCTAAATTACTATAATATCAATAAATAATAAAAAGAATTAATAAATATGTTAAAGGTATATATTGAAAAAAAAAAAAAGGATTCTTAGCCATGAAGATTTACCTCGCTTTACCATGATTTTTTTTAATCTGTAAATAGACCTAGTTACAATATCATGGGGAAATATCATGGATGGCTTATCAATACCACATACCCAAAAAATAATAATTGGATTCACATAACATTTGTTCATATAACATTTTTGAATTAATTAATTTAATTAATATGTCAAAAAGAGTATAACACGATCGAGGGTGGAGAGCTCTGTGCACGTGAAGGAGTCGACATAGCCAGAGACTAGGCATAGCACCAGCGCCATGGCTCCAAGAGGGGGCCGCGAACTGGATCCTCCCCTCCCACCTAAGCTATCAACATTCTGGGAACTGGTAACGGCATGCAATAAATGACCAAAAACCGAAAACTAGTAGAAGTTTGTCAAAAGAATGGATTCCATCCCCACAACTGCTTTGTCGACTGAAGAACCCTACAAAGTGACATTGAACCTAGAAGAAAGAGGGCTTATTGGGCAGTTCACTGGGCTATGACCCTCACCTAAAGCTATAGATGCCTGGGTGCAAAGGAACTAGCGACCTCTTGTCAAGGAATGAATCAAAATCCACTTTGTTGGCAAAGGTTTCTTTGTATTTGTGTTTAAAGTGATAGAAGATAGAAACCTCCTATTCAGAAATGGACCATATTTCATGGGGCCTCAGGGTTTATATCTGAATAAATGGGCTCCAGACTTCGATCCAACAGAGGATGTGCCCTCTGTTGTCCCTGTATGGGTGTGCTTGCCTCATTTACCTCTACACTGCTGGAACCCCAAATCCTTAGAAACCATAGGCAATAAACTTGGCAAATACATTGACCGAGTAGAAAGGAGGGACTAGTACTCTTGTGCGAGAATTTGTGTAGAAGTAGACCTGGAGGAAGCCCTCCTTGAAGCTATAAAACTCATAGTGGTTGAATGGACGCACATCCAAGTGTTAGATTATGAGAGACTCCCATTAAATACCGGCACTGCCATGGCTATGGGCACTTTTCCAGGCACTGTAAAAAGAAATCAGAGGAGGAGGACGAGAATATGAAAGTAGATCAATGGACTCAGGTCCAGAAACCAGGAACAACTAACCAGAACAACAAAACCAAAGGGAAGGGAGTGTCCACGGTGTTTAGTGCTCCTCCCATAGTCCAAGCAAAGGGGAGCTTATCCCCTCCAAGAGCAGAGATACCCTCCAATTGCTTTGAAATACTCAACACACCAGAAGATCTCCCAGATCTGGTAGATAAAGAGGCTAAACAACATATCGTCACCATGGAAGAAGACAAAAGGCATGATGAAACAGACCCTCTCCAAACTAGAACTCCAAAACGTGTCTCTAGTTCCCCTACCTATGCAGATATGACAAGGAAGAAGATCCCAGAGATATCGAGATCCTTGGAAGATGAGACAACTGAGAGTCCGTCAAAAAGAGTGGGGAGGAAATCTCATAGAGGCCAGAGAAGAAGAGGCGGAGAGACAAAAAATGCAAGGCAACCAGCCCACGATTGAGATGTCCATCGACATAAATACTAGAACCAGGCCTCCCAAGGGAGGTACTGCCCCACCCTCTAGTAGTAAATAATGCGATTAGTCTCTTGGAATTGTAGAGGATTGGGGAATCCCACAAAATTTGAATCAGTAAAGAACCTATTGAAATCAGAATTTCTTGAGATCCTCATGCTCCAAAAGACTAAAAGAGAAGGGGAAGCCCTTCTGGAACTCAGCAAATAAAAATGGAAAACAAAAGCCAGAAAAGCAGTAAGTGCAAGGGGTACATGCAGTGGGCTTGCCACTCTCTGGGAGGATGACAAGTATCTACTTGAGAGCTCCTTTCAGACGCAGCATTGGATATACACCAAACTACGACACCTTCCAAGTAAGATTACCTTTGCTCTCTTTAATCTTTACGTACCTGTCCTCTATGCAGAAAAGAAATACTGCTAGCAAACCCTGTCCGATTTCCTCGAAGCTTACTCCCTCAAGAATATAATTCTAGCAAGAGACTTCAATATAATCCTTGACCCAAAGGAAAAAGGAGGAGAAACCAATAGCAGGGACTACTTCCTTCCTTTCGTGGAAGACCTAATCCAATAATGGGATTTACTAGACTTTGAGCCAAAATTAGGGCTTTACACATGGATAAATAATAGAGTTAGGACGAAGCACATCTTAGCTGTAGGTTTTAACCCCATATAGAAATTACCTGCATATGAATTCTAAAACACAAAATGTAAACAATGTGAGAGCATAACACATAAAACACATATACACAGAGATTTTCCCTTGGATCCCAAACCAGGACTACCAGCTTGATTTTTCATTATGTTCCTTTCAATGTTACAATACATATTTATGCATGCCGAAGCATCCAATACCATGGACTGAAAACCATCGCGTCCAAAACCATGTGCGAAAATCATGCACAAAACCATAAGTAGATCCGGGGTCCAAAACCAAAATTTTCTGGGGCACTGCCCCAAACCCCATAGAGGGGGGTTACCTGCACCCCTCAAACCCCCTGTGACCCCCCCGCTACGTAATCGGCACAACAAAGGGGGGGGCTCCGCCCCACCTCTAACCCCCCGATTAACTACGTGGGCTAGTTGTGGAAAGAATATAACACAACCCAACATTCTCCCACTTGTTGTTTTCTTTCCATAGGGGGCCACAAGAGAGCTTAGTCATTTATCCAACCCTGCAATGCCCATTGTTTCTCTACACCAAGAGAACTTCTCAGAGCTCACATATTTTGTCAATGCATCTACAGTATTCTTCAAAGTGTCCACTATTCTTCAAAGTGTCCACCTTTACTAGCAACACCTTTTTGTCTTCTATCATATCCCTCACAAAGTGATACTGAACATCAATGTGCTTTGTCTTTGAATGATATGCAGGGTTCTTTGCCAAGAAAATTGCACTTTGGCTGTCACAGTCTATCCTTATAGCTCCCTGTACTAACCCCATACTTGAACACAATCTCTACAACCAAACTGCTTCCTTTCTTGCATGAGTGGTTGCCATTTATTCTGCCTCTGTAGTTGATAGTGCCACTACAAATTGTTTCTTACTCATCCAACTGACTGCACCTCCAAATAGGTTAAACACATACCCACTTGTAGATCTTCTCTGATCCAGATCTCCAACCCAGTTTGCATCAACAAAGCCACGAATATCCAACACTATGTCCAATCCTAGTCTTCCTTGATAGCACAAACCATAATCACTAGTGCCACACAAATACCTGAAAGCCTGCTTCACTGCTGTCCAGTGCTCCTTCCCTAGTTTTGACATAAACCTACTCAATACTCCCACTGCATGTGCAATTTCTGGTCTAGTACAGACCATTGCATACATCAGGTTACCAACTGAACTTGCATATGGAACACGGGACATGTCCTCTTCCTCTTCTTGTGTCTTGGGACACTGTTCAGCAGATAACCTCACACCTACAGGAATAGGAACCTTCACCGATTTACTAGCCTGCATATTAAACCTCTATAGTATTGTCTCAATATATTTCCTCTGGTTTAACCAAAGCTTCCTCTTTCCCCGGTCTCTTTTAATTTCCATGCCCAAAATATAGTTTGCAGCACCAAGATCTTGCATGTCGAATTTGGAGGACAATTGGGTCTTCAAATCCTGGATAATTTCTTTGTCATTTCCAATCAGCAACATATCATCCACATATAAGACCAGATAAATAACATGGTCACCAATTAATTTAAAATACACACAGTGATCTGCTTTGCTTTTGGCGAAGCCAAGTCCTTGTATAAATGTATCATATTTTTGATACCACATCCTTGGTGATTGTTTTAACCCATACAGAAACTTCTTTAACTTGCATATTAGTTCTTTCTTACCCTTCACCGCAAAGCCTTCAAGTTGCTTCATGTATATTTCCTCTTCCATATCCCCGTGAAGAAATTTTGTCTTCACATCCATCTGTTCTACCTCAAAATCAAAAGCAGCAACAACAGATAAAAGTAATCTAATAGAAGTGACCTTGGCAACAGGAGAAAAAATATCACCAAAATCAATTCCCAGCACCTGGGAATAACATTTTGCTACCAACTAAGCTTTGTATTTCGCCACCTTTCCTTCTGCATTTGTCTTCTTCTTGAACACCCATTTGTTGCCAATGGGTTTCCTTCCAGCCGACAACTCCACTAGATCCCAAGCCTCATTTTTGTGCAAAGATGCCATTTCAGCAACCATGGCCTCTTTCCAGAGTTTGCCATCCTCTGAATCTACTACTTCCTTCACAGTTCTGGGATCATCGTCAATAATAGATAAAGAAAAATTTGAACAGAAAGCAGATGGACTATACCTTTATGGCAGCCCTCTTTCTTGAACTGATCTTCTCACACCCGGAGTTTGTGTCTCTTCATCTTTTGATTCCTCCTCTGTTTTAAAGTCTGATTCTTCCTCCTTAAGCTCAAACTCTATCTTCTCAGGTTCCTTTGGTTGGACTTCATGTTTAATAACATCTTTTACCTCTCTCAACATCGCATTTCGGCTGTACACAACCTTCCTTGTTACTAGGTTCCAAAGCTTCTAACCCTTTACACCATCCTTGTACCCAATAATGATGCACTTTTCAGATTTACTATCCAACTTGGTTCATTTCTCCTTTGGAACATGTACATATGCATCACATCCAAATACCCTCAGATGTGAAAGATAGGGTTTCTTACCAGTCCATACCTCTTATGGAGTCTTATCCTCCAACGCTGATGAAGGTGATATGTTGACCAGGTAACATGTTGTCTCCACCACCTCTGCCAGAATTCTTGTCCTAACCTGGCACCACTGAGAATGCTTCTTGCCCTTTCCATCAACGTCTTGTTCATTATTTCTACAACTCCATTTTGTTCAGGTGTGTATGGAGTAGCCTTCTGTCGTGCTATACCACACTTCTTACAGAATTCTTCAAATTCCTTACGGCAAAACTCTCCACCATTATCTATCCTCAACACCTTTATCTTCTTCTCTGTCTAGTTTTCCACCAGAGCCTTAAATTCTTTAAACCTGACAAAGACTTCAGATTTCTTCTTAAGGAAATATATCCATGTATTCCTTGAGAAGTCATCTATAAATGATACATAGTACACAGACTTACCCAGTGATGGAACCTTCACATGTTCAAACACATCACTGTGCACAAGTTCTAATATCTACTTTGCCCTCTTACCACCAGAAGGGAAACTCACCCGATTATGCTTCCCATATACTCAATTTTCACAGAAATCAAAATCCAGAGAGCTATTACTCATACCTTCTACTATACCTTTACCATGAAGTATTTGAAGGCCCTTCTCTCCAATATGTCCAAGCCTTTGATGCCACAACATGTTCTTCTCTCCAGAGACCACTAGATTTTCTGCTCCACTTTCAGGAACCATAGAGCTGTTGCACCCATCAACAACAGTGCTACCTTGCAGCTTGTACAGAGTTCCAATCTGAACTCCCTGCATCAATACCAGTGCTCCTCGAACCATCTTGCAAGTATCCTTCTCAAACACTGTTTTTACACCTGCATCATCTAGCTTGCTTACAGAAATAAGATTTCTAGCTAATGCAGGAATATGCAGAACACCCTGAAGTGTTCTAACCCTTCCACCTTGCAACTTCAACTTTAATTTTCTGCGACCAATGATTCTAGCCTTCCTATCACCCCCTAAGAAGACATCACCACCATCATATTTCTCATACTCGCAGGACCACTCTCTATGGGGAGTGAAGTGAAAAGATGCACTTGAGTCAATCAACCATGCCTCATGATCTACATGTGTAGTTGAAGAAGCCAACTATGCATCCCCACCTTCATCTGAGGTGGTTTTCGCCTCTGCAGAAGGAGCATCATCAGATCCCTTTCCTTTATCAGGAGCTTTATATTTACAGTCCCTTTTGTAGTGTCCTTCCTTTCCACATTTCCAGCACACCACCTTTACAGGTTTTTCTGGAGATTTAGATCTCCCACTTGATGACTTATTTTTGTTTATGTTCTAGGACCGTCCTCGTACAGACAAGGCATCACCATTCTGGCTCTCCATATTTTTCTGTCTCATCTCCTCCGTCAGCAAGGATGAGACTATTTCATCAAACTACAAGGCAGTTGTATTGCTACCTATTGCAATAACCAGACTATCCCACGAATCCGGTAGAGAACACAACAAACTGATGCACGTATCTTCATTTGAAATTTTAATATCAACATATAATAGTTGAATTACCATAGTATTAAATGCATTCAGATGCTCTGTCACCGAGTCTCCATCTTTCATCGTCAGGTTATGCAATTTTTTCCACAGGAACAGTTTATTCACCAGAGACGTAGATTGGTACAAAGTCCCTAACTTGTCCCACAAAGACTTCGTCATAGCTTCCCCTGATACATTCAACAATACTGAATTTGAGACACACAATCATATTGTGCTCTTTGTCGTCCGATCCAACTTCCTCCATTCTTCATCGGACACTCCCGTTAGTTTAGTACCCGAATCTACCACGATCCATTGATCTTTATCCACCAAAAGATCCTCCATCTTGAGTTTCCACAACTCAAAACGTTAACCATTAAATTTCTCGATCTTTATCTTTCCACTGCTTGCCATCTTCTTTCACCACCAAAATCGATCTCGCAGATCTCCCATTGAACAGGGTCTACCACAGGCTCGAGCAAAACCCCTCAGCAACAAAGGTGTCCCCTTGAAACCAAAACAACTCCGATACCAAATGTAGGTTTTAACCCCGTACATAAATTACCTGCATACGAATTCTAAAACACAGAAAATAAACAATGTGAGAGCATAACAGATAAAACAAATATACACAGAGATTTCCCCTGGATCCCAAACTGGGACAACCAGCTTGATTTTTCATTATTTTCCTTTCAATGTTACAATACATAGTTATACATGCCGAAGCATCCAATACCATGAACCGAAAACCATCGCGTCCAAAACCATGTGCGAAAATCATGCAAAAAACCATAGGTAGGTCCGCCAAACCTAATATGGGGTCCAAAACCAAAATTTTCCAGCGCACTGCCCCGAACCCTATAGAGGGGGGTTACCTGTTGTTGAGTCTTGAAAATGTCATTCATTTCCATTACACTTTCACTATTATGTCCATTATATCACCTCCATTTCACTTCCATTTCACTACTATGTCACCACATTCATCCCACTTTCATTATCATTGGGCCACCTTTATGTTTTTCCAATATTTATTATTTCTAAGCCTTTTAAGTGAATTTGTGGTTAAACATTAGAAAATAATGTGCATATGCTTATACCTAACAAATGGGTTGAGGTTGTTGACATGTGTAGGTTGAAAGGAGACTTCTAGAAGACCCTTATGTGGCACTCTAAGGCCAAATTCGAATTTGGTTGGAAAGAATCATGGGATCATGAGGATATGTGTCACATCTCCTAATTGTATTGTAACTCTAAAAAGACATGTGTCTTATCAGTTCCTATTTTGATTAGGACTCTAGAGGTAGAGGGAGAGATTCATGGGTTCTCATTAATGAGATGGCTCTCATCTTTTTGTATAAATAGGAGATCTCTCTCCTTCATTTGTTAGTCTTTTTAGTCCTTTTTTAGTCTTTAGTTCCTAGTTCTCAAGTTTGTAGTTCTTCCTTGATGGCTTTTGAAAGCTTTTGTACTTTGTACTTTTGAAGAAATTGAATAAAGCTTTGATGTTCTCAACATGGAAGGAGATGTGAAGTAGATGTCATGGAGCATATTAGGATGTAAGGTAGAGTAGATTTCATTTTGTAAATATTGCTTTGTAGAATGTAAGGTAGATTAGATTTTTCATTCATGCAATTTTAATTCATGCAAGTGTGTTTAATTTTGCTTTAATTTCATGACTAGTGGCATGTGTGATCATCTTGTCTATGTTGCTGACCTTTATTTTTCTGTAGTTTGATTTTCATTAGTATCATTTCTTTAACTTGCACTTTTCTTTCTGCTCTTAGATATCAAGTTGTTCATCTATTGATGGTTCTTTTTCCATAATCAAATAACTTTATTGGAGCCAAAATATCACTTAGTACAACTTGGTTTAGTTTGCTTTAAGACTCACATTGCTGACTTGTTCATAACTATTCTCACATGATAAATCTAGCTGAAAGGCAAAAAGGTTAAGAAAAGGTTAAAGTAGTGTGATTTGTCTCCTTTATGTAGTGTCACTTAGATTTCATATTGCTTAGATTAAGTTTTCATTTTCATTTTAATCAGCAGCAGAGATACTGGGCCGATGTCATTAGTTCTTTATTTGATGTCTTTATTTTCCTTTAAGCATTTGATTTCATAGGTAGTAGGGGGCCCCTGCCTTGTATAGATGTCATTTTATTTTTGCATTTTATTTCACCATGTATATTAGCTGTACATAAATTGCTTTCAAGTTGATTGTAGATTAGTGATGCACATAGCCTTTTAATGAACTAATGACGTGATAGAATCATCTTGTCCTTTTGCTGAAGCAGCAAGGATACTGGGTCTCATAGTCATTCTCTCATTATTTGATTATTGCATTTTATTTCGATTGAACTAGTTGCATTAAACACTTTAGAAAACCAACAAGAACAAAACCCCAAAAACAACATAAACTATAAAACAACGAAGTAAGAGAAAGGTTAACTAAGCACATATAGTGCACCACACTTCATCAGTTTATGATACCCGGATTGATAATTTATGTAGAGAAATTTAAGACATTAAATTGACTAAACACCTGCACCCTTCAAACCCCCTGTGACCCCCCCACTATGCAATCGGTGCAACGAAGGGGTGGCTCCACTCCCCCTCTAAAACCCCGATTAACTACGTGGGCTAGTCATTGAAAGAATATAACACAACCCAACATCAGCCAGGTTAGACAGATTTCTACTTCAGAGCACCCTCCTCTCAGAAAAGAAGATCATTTCCACAAAAATTCTGCCAAAGCTTACTTAAGATCATAAACCCATTCTTCTTCTATTGGAAGAAGAGGAAAATTTGGGCCCAATCCCCTTCCGATTCAGCCCTCTCTGGAAATACAAAGAAGGAAGGGTTCATGGATATAGTCAATAAGGCCTAGTTCACCCATGTCCTTGGATTGCCTAGCTATACCTTGAAAGAATGGATAAAAAATCCTACAAGTGCCCCCACTAGTCATAGAAAACAGAATATAAAGCAGCTATTGGATCTGCAAAGGGGCATGGAGATGCAAAACATTACCCGCTCAGAAATTCAGACCGAGCAAGATCTCCAAATCAGAACTCTCCGACATTCTGACAGGAGGAAGAATCCTTGAAGCTCAAATCACGCAATCTCTAGCTTGTGTCTTGAGACAAAAATTCAGTGTTATTTCACAATCAAATTTTATCTCGACTTTCCAGAAACCACATTTCTGAAATCACCTCACTAGAAGGGGTTGTTCTCAAAGGCACAACTCTAATAAAAGAGGCTGCTACCTCTCACTTTCAGCAGTTGTAAAAAGAAGAAGGTGCAGAAGATGATGAGGAAACACAAGGCTTCCTCAAGCACATTCCAAGACTGGTTAATGAGGAGGATAACTCAATACTCCTGAAGCCCTTCACTGAAGATGAAATCAGCAATGTCATATGGAAGATGGAACCAGACAAAGCCCTATGACCTGATGGGTTTTCCATCCACTTTTATCGAATCTGCTGGGACATCATCAAGGTTGATTTGTACCAAATGATCAAATGTTTCCTTCATAAAGCCAAAGTGGGAGGAAGCACAAACTCCACTTTCCTAGCACTAATACCAAAATAAGCGAACCCGGTGGCATTTGACCGCTACATGCCAATCTCGCTATGTAATGCGTCCTACAAAATCCTCACCAAGTTACTTGCAAATAGAATAAATCCGCTACTGGAAAAACTCATCTCTCCCAACCAAGGTGGGTTTGTCAAAGGCAAGCATATCCTGGACAACGTGATACTGGTGCAAGAAATCATCCACGCCAACCATCAACACAAAGAGCAAGGTATGCTCATTACGCTGGACATGGCGAATGCCTTTGATCAAGTAAGGCACTCTTTCCTCCTCCAAGTTCTTTCTACATTTGGTTTCAGTTCTGATTTTATAAAATTGATCAAAGCATGTATTGGAGAACCTTGGATAGCCCCTCTAGTAAATGGCAGACTGACAAACTACTTCAAAGCTTCGAGGGGTATTAGGCAAGGTTGCCCTCTATCCCCCTGCCTGTACATTACAAATGGCAGATTCCCTGAGCCGAAAGCTTACAGTAGAGAAGCTCAATGGGACACTTCCAGGCATAAGGGCAATAAATGGAACAACTCCAATCAATCATGTCTTATTCGCCAACGACTCTATCCTTATGGGAGGAGCCTCCATTAAAATTTCAAGGGCCTTCAATGAAGTAATCCAAAGCTTCTACAGAGTCTCCAGAGCTATGGTCAACAAGAGGAAAAGTGATGTGTATGGCTGAGCGGTAAACCAACAAACTATTCTCTGGATTACCTAAGCCTTGGGATTCATAGGCTACATCTCTTGGGACAAATTCAAGTACCTAGGCATGCCTTTAACATTGGGAACTAGTAAGGCCCCTCGCTGGATGGAAATTATCAGCAAAATCAAGGCAAAAATTACTACATGGGGGAGGCAGTGGCTTACCATAGTCACGAAGCTCATTCTTGTTAAATCAGTCCTCTCCTCCCTTCCTATCTACCAGGCCTCATTTCTTTTATCTCCAAAAATGATCACAGAACGGATATCATAGTTGATTTGAAATTTCCTATGGCAAGGAGGAAAGGGGAACCAAAAAAAATTCACCTTGTAAGCTGGGACATAGTGAAAAGGCCAATATCTGAAGGTGGACTATAGGTAAGAGATCCCAGGCTGGCTAATATGGTTTTGGGAGGAAAGATCCTCTGGAAAATATTCTCAAATCAAAGACACCCTGCAAGTCAAGTTCTAATAAAAAAGTATCTGCACGGACTCTCAATAAATAATATGGATGAAGGAGCTTCCTGCAATGGAACCACGCTATGGAAGCTTTGCAACCAAAGTTAGGAGTTTTTTAAAGACCATCTCTACAGAATCCCAGGAAATGGAAAAAGAATTGGGCTATGGGAAGACAAGATCATGGGCCTCCAACCCCTAAAATTTGCCCCTGAAATTGCAGATCTACATAATTGGCTCATCCAAAAAGGTATTCACAAGCTTGGTGATATATGCTCTTGGGACTCCGGAGGGAACTGTAGAAATTGGGCTCTCCTTCGCCCCCTTGACTGGATGCTCCCTCAACTTCATCTCTTTCTAGCTAAGCTCTCTGGTTTGGCTCCTATGCATCTCCATTCGATGGGAAAGTGGGGCTGGGGGAAGACCGAAGCTTACTCAGCATTGCAAGGTTTTGCAGCTCTTCAAGAACATTAACCTCAGATCCACTCTACAAAGCTTTGGCAGCATGTTTGGGACCCCTTTGGCCTCCTAAAAATCAATTTCTTCTGCTGGACTCTCATGCACAGAAGGGTCCTCAATGGGGATAATTTAGTGAAACGTGGAATTATCAGTCCCCATAGATGCCCTCTCTACTGCATGGCACAGGAAATGATTGAACATCTATTCATCGATTGCCCCTTCACAAAAGAAATATGGATGCAACCAATGTTGGGGCTAAACGCCCAAATTCCAGTGCAGCTGTCAGCAGTCAGTCTCTTCGTCTCATGGAAAGAGCGCTATCCTCACACTCTGAAGAGAAAATCATCATGGGCTAAAATCTGGAATACAATTCCAAAATACATCTGTTGGGGAATATGGCTAGCTAGGAATGAAGCCATCTTCAACAACAAGCTACAATCCACCAATGTAGTTACTGCCAAAGCCAAAGCTCTGCTGCTAGAAACTTACAAAAATATACCTCATAAGTCAGAAATTTCTCTCCTCCCCAAAGAGCGCAGCTAGCTAGGTGAGTCCCAGAGGCAGACCAACAATAAAAAGAACCCCTCCAATCCTAGCCTCAATCTAGAATTGCAGCTTTGTATATCTAAGCCAGACTTTCACAAGTGGTGGAAAAATCAGGGCAAAGTTTCATTATTCTTCGACGGAGCCTCTAAAGGAAACCCAAGCATGTCAGGGGCAGGAGGATCAATCTACTCCTCAGACAGGCATAAAAAGGACAGCTTTAGTTGGGGCCTAGGATAGAGCACTAATAACCAGGCCGAGATTCTTGGACTGCTTAAAGCATGTTAGCTTGCTCAGGAGAACATAAGGGAAAACCTTCAAGTCTTTAGGGATTCATAAATCCTGATAAAAATCCTAAACACTGGGGATCAACTCAACAGTTCAATGCTCAATAGGACCCTTGAAAGACTAAGAAATCTTTTGCGGAACTTCACTACCTGTTCATTTTATCGTATCCTTCGAACCCTGAATAAGGAAGCGGACATAATGGCAAATAAGGGATGTCTATTAGTTCAAGGCTTTCTATCAAAGAACGATGAAGCAATAGAAAGGCATCCAATTCCTTAACAAAGAAGACCGACAGAGCAAGGTCAGGGCAGCCAATGTTACCCTCAGGCAATGTCTCTAGATCGTCCAAAGCCTGGTGTAGGCAGCAAAAATCATCTGCACGCTGAAGATTGATGTTGATCAAGGGCCTTGACACATGTTGACAAATCGTGTTTAAAAGATAATGATCGCAGGCGATGAAATTCTTCGCTGATTCAGCAATATAAATCGAACCTGCTAACGCGGTTTTCACCTAAGAAATTAACCCTCAAACAGTTGGATAAAGATACGCCTTAGCAACGTTTTCACAATCAGATGTTACAATCAGCCAAGCTGCTGGAAACGATTTTGGGCTGAAGACCAATGTTGATCCATGGCCTCATCACATGTTGATAATCTTGTCCAAAAGATAATGACTGCAGTCAATTAAAGGCATTGATTCTTCGCTGCTACAGCAGAATAAAATGATCCTGACATCGTGATCTTCATCAAAGCATTTAAATCGCAAACAATAAGATAAGGAAACACCACAGCAACATAATCAGAGGTTTAGTCTGTCGAGCTGCTGGAAATGATTTTGGGAATTGCCAAGTTCGCCTTATCCTAACAGAGAAAAGCGAAAAGGATCCCTAGATGTCTCCCTTGCTTTTAGACTAAGCGCTAATCAAGGATCTCTAAGTACTCCCATAAAAATCAAATGTTTTAGTGAATGTCCAATAGATAAAGCTAGCTTTTGAGAATTCTGAACCGCCAGAAAACATACAGCTGAAGCTCAATGTAATAGGGGTTGTTTGGCACAGGCCCAACCACACTACTCAATAAAATTCACCCGTTCCTATTAAAAAAAAAGAGTATAACTACTTTGGAAATAAATATCATCTTTTGATTTGTGTATGCTATTATACATATTCTAGAATATTCCACAGAAGTTAATTTTTTTTATCATCCACTTAAAAATTATTTATAATAATTACATAAACCCTATTCTCATATACACACATGAAATAAATTAATAAAACATTTCATTTTCAGCAATATGTTTTTCAAAAAATAAATTAATCTAAAAAAAAAACTAAAATAAATATTCATTTTATTTTATTTTTGTCTACTAGGTAATTTGATTCTTGAGATAACTGACACGCCCAACTTGTGGCTTGAGTAGCCATGACCCAGAAGCATTTAAAGTGTCAAAATCACCGAGGGATTGAACTCGACCTGAGCCACACCAACCCATAGCAAGGCTAGATTTTTGCCCATGAAGTTTTGAACGAGTGACCCTTTCACCACAGAGTGCCTAACAAAACACCCTATCACCATCTATTCTAAACTCCATGAACATTTTATTTTATTTTTTAATATTAATAAATATTCTTGAAAAATATTAATTAATATTCAAAAATTATTTTTATCATTTTAGTTCTTAAGAATAAAAATTAATATATCTTTTCATTTACAATATTATAAATATTATTATAATAATTTTATTACTTAATTTATATTTTTCCAAATCTAATTTATTTCATTAATTTATACTTTAAATTTATAAGATCAAATCAATTTTATTTAATGATTTAAAAGCAGATTGTCCAACTAATAATATAGTAAGATTATTTATTTAATATTTTTTTATTATAATAATATTGCATTTTTCTTTAAAACTATTATTTAAACAGTAATATTATATTATTCTCCTTGATGGGGTGTCAGACAATGGCAACCACTCGTCACGTGACGGATGCCATGTGTAAGAGTTTAAGGTGGGGAGGGCAAGGGCGTAGCCCCTCCACCATGCCATAGTAAATATGCATGCGTTTGCGTCTGTGAACAATTATTTCCCTCTAGTATGCATTTGTTTCAATGTGATGGCATCATTCCTCCTCTGGCTATATCCCATTGGTGGTAATTCCCTCCAAATGCCAAACATTCTTCTGTTTTTTGTGCCTCTCTCCTTGCTAGCAACCTCCTTGACTTCTACTCCAGGGTGGTGGTCTGTTCGGTCTGCCACAGACACACCCCAACCATCACCCTCTCGCTCACTCCAACTTCCCAAGAAACTTTCCTTCTTCAAGTCTCTCTAGCGGACGCTCCTTCGTTGGTCCTGGCTGACTCCTATCTTAATTTCCCTATGCTCTCATGGTTCTCCACCTTGGTTGCTTGGGGGATGTTTCTGGATTGACCAGTGTCGAATCTATGATTCTTACCTTAGCAATTTCGGGAATGTAGGTGGTGGTGTTGTTCTTTGGGCAGTGACTCTAGGTTTAAGATGCCGATGGTATTTGGGCTTCCTTGCATTATGGCTCATGTTTATTGGGGCTTCCGGTCTTAACTCACCCCTCGTTGTTCTGCTTCGGCTCGAGTGATGGATTTCTATTGTCTTTCAAACTCGTCTCGGGTACCTGCTTCTTTTTGCTCAACCCTCTCCCCTCGGGTTTCTATCCTCTTTAGCTCGGGTTGGCTATTCTCATGTGGCGAATTTAGGGTGGTGGGGCTCTTGGAATTGGTTTCCTTCTCTCTTTGGTCTACAGCCGAACTTGGTCAGTTCTGGGTGGTTGGTGGTATTTCTAAGGGTGTCCCTCTTCTTTAATTTTGTAGGTCCATTTTGTGCTCCATTATGAAACCATGTTCCTGCTCCTCACACACTATTGCTCCGACAAAGTCGGAAGGTGCTACCCACCCCGCTAGGTCTCGAGGTGGTTTTGTTTCTGTTCAGGAAGGAAGCTCCAGATGGGGAGCGAGAGGTTCTGGTCATGGGGGTTGTGGTGCTTGTGGGGGTCGTAGCTTGTCCATTGCCTCTAGGGCGGGTTGTCGTCGTCAAATGGTATCACTTGGTCGTAATGAAGGTGTGGGTGGTCGCAGGCAAGGTCATCTACATGGCTCGGCAACGCGGGGCTGCTCTAGCAAAGGTTGTTCTAGATTCACATGTCGAACATCTTCTAGGAGGTTAGGTCCCTCCTCGATAATTCTTAATCTACTTCATTATATATCTACTCATCTGCATGCCCATGATCAAGCTAGTAGGGAGGAACATGAGGTTGTCATGGATAAATTTAAGCAACTCCAACACTTTCAGTGCCATGTTCTTGAGAGGGTGGTCGTAGTCTGGCGCAACGAGAATTTCTAATTGAAAAGGTTGAAAAACTTGAAACCTAACTCATTCACTTCGAGAACTGCGTCAACTGCATGTATCGTTCGCCACCTCCCCCAGATACTAGACTGGACAACCCTGCTTCCATCACATATGATGACTGAATCTGTTCACTGGTGTATTTCTTGTTTTGTTAGTTTTTTGGAATGTTAGGCCTCTCAGGCTCTCGACCTCTCAATGTTATAGACATTTTTGGGCACTGCAACCCCAAGCATGAAATGTCCATAAACCAAGGGCTCCTAAGTCCCTAAAAGTGTTGTTCTAACCCCTAAAGGAACAAGGTCAATTGATTACAGCTTCTCCCAGAAGTTCTCCATGAAAAACTGCTCAAAACTAGTCAAAACAGGATCATTTCAACTGCTCCATAGGCAAAGTGCGTTGCATCTCACCTAAGTACACTCTATGGGTGCGTTGCATTTCAAAAAGCCCTTCTATGGGGTGCGATGGGCGAGAAGTGACAAATGGCAGTGTCAATCCGCGAGGTGGAGAGGCATGGAATCTTCTAGAAACTTCTCCTGTGACACTTGCCTCTCTGACTTCGACCAAGGATGAGTAAGAGATCATCAATCTCCAAGTGGAAGCAAGAACTATCAGAGGGAAGACACTAATGAAATCACAAGCTGACTCATCTCCCTTAAAGATATCTATATATGGATCCCTCATCCCAGAGATCCAGAGGCTGGAATTTTGCATCTTGTAAGAAATTGCTGTTGGTTTCTTGAGACAACATCATAGTGTTGGGTGATCTAAGCCTTGTATGAGGTGAAGAAGGGCTTACTTGCTGAGAGGATGATGCTGGGTCAGAACAACTGGTTGTAACTCCCTTGGCTCTTTCTTGATTATCAATAAAAGCTATTCAAGTTTTTCTCCATACTCTTGTGTCATTTATGTTTTATGCATTTGTATGGTCAATTTACATCTGATCCTAGATTGTTTATGATTATAGATCCATGTTATTGTATAGTGTTATGCTACTGTGATCCTACAGGTACTCTGTGAAGCTGGGCGTACAAGGGAGCAAGTAGCGAAAGACTATCAAGAGAGAGAGAGTAATCAAACTAGGAGATAAGCGCAAGACAGAGGTTGGTCTTCTTTTTTCTTCTCTCATCTATATTTCATAAAGGAAAAACAAAAGTAGCTTTACTTTTTTTGTTTTTGAGGTAGCTACCACACCTTAGTGGGATAAGCAGTTCTGTGTAGACACTTTTCCCTGTAACAAAATGGCGACTCCACTGAGGAACGACTAGGTTGTTTGTTTATCTTCTTTGTTGTTTATTTTATAAACTTACAGACGGAGCCTGAAGTCGAGCTAGGTAGCTTTCGAACTGCATTTGCTATGTAAATGCAAAGTAGATAAATGCCGCTTCAGTCAATCTCCGGGTTTTGTTTATGAATTAAACAACTGATTCACAAACTCTCTAATTGCCCTCGTGGTAGCTCTTGGAACCTCCTTAGATCTATCCCTGATTGTTGGTTTACTGATTACCATTTGTTCAGCCAAAACCCCTGAACTGAACTGCAAACTGTGACCCGAAACCCAAGAAAAGTCTCGTCTCTGGCCCAGCGCAGGCTCTGTTCTGTGAATATGAAATTCAGCGCACTTCCCGAGTGTAGTAGGTGCGCTGCATTTCAAGTTCCCTGTGTTACAGGTGCGCTGATCAGACTAGGCATTGTTCCTCAGTTTTGGTTTCTATGTTCATTCTTTTCAGTTCTATTCATGAGTTTTGTTGTTTGTAATCATTATATCTCTGTTTGAAACCCCTTTCCTTGCTGATATTCCGCCTCCATTGTGCAAAAGAACTGTAAATGTTTTTGTGTATTTGTTGAGTCATTTTCAGTTCTCCTTTGCAAAAAGTAACGTAATTGTACTGTCGTTCCTTGATTTGAAAGTGTCGCAAGTGTCGTTTTCAGTCATAGGAAAGAGTTTGGTTGCTATTGATAGTCGATTACCCTGTTACTATTGTATTTGGTCTGAATTTGTAGTTTTTCTAGTGTCGAAAGCAAGTATTCATTTCCAAATCGTAAATGTTGTGATTGTCTCCATTTTTTTATTTTGAAAAGAAACTTGTTAGTAGTTGTCGCTTGAAAAGTAATTCAGATTTGCGCATTAGCTTTCTTTTTACCATTCACATACTAAGAAAGCCGAAAACAAATACATGCATGTGCATTTGCATTTAGACTGTTTGATTGGTTTGATTTAGGACAGTGCATTTAGTGTGTGCACTTTGCTCTTTGTGAAAGAATATTGTCTCTCTTTCCTTATTAGCTAGGATTTTCACTGCACAAAGAAGATAAAATATTGTTTATCATCTTAGATTGCATTTTAGAAATTGTACATCTACATCTCGCGGTGAACCTGAAAGGAAAATTTCTTAAGCAAGATCAACTATAAAATAAATTTAATGAATATAACAACGCTTTGGAACCTAACGCTCAACATCTAGAAGTCTAGGCTAGAGACGTATTCCGGCGTCGTAAAGCCTGGTAGCTGTTGTTCTCACTGATGGTTGGGTGATTCCTCCACTTTGAGACGATAAGTGTACGGACTTGTGCTCCCACGTACCGTCGAGTATATTTTGGGAGACCACAATAGGCTTAATCCTTTATCCATAGGAAGCCGTGTCTGCCGCCCTATCGATCGCAATGCACTGAACGCAACATTCGGGAAGATTGACTGACGTACTGTAAAAATTATTCTGCAGTTTTGCGATTGGTTTGGTAATCCCTCTACCTAGATTTCCAGAGCAGTCCCTTTCGTTCCTTTTTAGACTCCTTAATGGAAAAGGTCCATCTGAGCACTTGTCACTTCAGGCTCATTAAAAATCGAAGGCGACTAGAGTCATCTTTTGTTTTTTCTCGACTCTTTAAAATTGAAAAAACAAGTTGTGTCAAAGCATCTAAAATTCATCTAATTCGGAAACATACTTCCCCTTGATTTTTAGTTGATCGAGTAATCCGCAATCATGGAAGAAATTCAATTGAAACCCCGTCATTCGCGAATGCTTACGAGTCAACCGTCTTTGTCTCCGGAATCGAAGCTATTACGGACAAAGCAAACTCGTTTAACCAGTTCCAAATCTCCTGGTAAAGTTAGAACAAGTGTTCCAACAACATCAGAGACTCCGGTTACTCCAAACATTTCTGGTATCCCTGCCTTTACAGAAGAAGTTCAGCAGCCACTGAAGGACAGTAGTATTGATCCTAGTCTGAAGGTAAACACTTGTATCACTGAACCAGTTCCATCTACAACCGGTTCAGAGAGTGTTGTTCCCCAAACATCCGTCGCTACAGATTCTATACCTTCTTCGGCACCAGAAATATTCTACGAACCTGACGATCTACCCTTTTCACCTGGTCTGATTGCTATAGAAGAGATTGTGGAAGATCCTCCATCTAGTACTCCATCCCAATTTGGAGTCGGGATCACTCTGTGTCCTTCTTCATCAGAAATTAGTCTACCACCAGCGGAAACTCCTGTGGAATTGCTAGGTAATCTTTTGGATAGACTAGAAATGTCTGAACAACTCTCAACATCTAGGACTGTGTCATTTGACACAGCGACGACAGAAATTCCTGCTATCACTCCAACATTGTTCGCCGGTATACCATCTATCCCAACTAGCTCTCAATCGCTAGAAGGAGCCCACTCAGGGGCTATTTCGATGGTATGGTCCGTTCCTGTTTGTTCATCCAGAATAATATCCATAAACTCTTATGTTGAGTCTCAGCAAATTGATCCATTTGGAGGTCAATTTGGGCAGTCTGGCCCTCAAGGGAAAACCATTCCCTTAAGTACCGGATTACTGCCGTATGGCAATATACCCTTTCATTGTCCCCTCCGGGAGGACAACCATACGGGAGTTCACAACAAAATTCGGGTTATGCTGGAATTACGTCAAGCAGTTGGGTAGCGATACTACCTCAACAACCAAGAGTTGTATATTCGATACAACAATGTTTACCTATGTCAAGTATACCAACTATGCCAGCTTTTGTGACGGTGTCGCAAGTTCAAGCGCTACCTGTTGTATGCCAACCTCAGGTTTCTCAGGTTGTAATGCAATAGCCTCTTGACCCTGCAACTCAACCACAATCACCGACTGGTGGAATGACACAGGTTCAAACGGGTACAATCACCACTCATCTTGGTCAAACAGTTAGTATCAGGCAACAGCACATGGCTTCACAACCATGGCTAGTGCAATACCAACAACCGCAGTTCCAACAAGTATACCAAGGTTCTGAGCAACAAATCTTTGCAAATAGTGGGCAACCGTATATTCAAAACGGTCAAAATCAACCATTCTACAATGTTCATGCCCACCAACCTTACCAAAGTTACCAGCATCAAATGCATTATGCTGGTATGCAAAGACCAACTGCTCAGGGAATCCCATCTTATCCTGGGTATGCTTCACCTAACTTGAATCAACAGTTACCCTTCGTGGCGACTTTAGAGTTACCTGATTTAAATCGGTTAACAAATGATCCAATTGCTTACGCCCCTTGGTGGCCAGCGATTCCGCATAAACTTCCATCAGATATTCCTAAATTTAATGGAAATCCGGGTGAAGATCCGTTGAATCATGTGATGACATTTCATCTGTGGTGTTCATCAAACACCCTAAACGATGATTTGATTAGGCTTCGCCTTTTTTAGAGGACGTTAACTGGTCCGCAGCAAAATGGTATATCTAATTTCCTAGAGCTTCATTTGACAACTTCAGTACCCTAGCCACAACCTTTTTAACCCATTTTTAGTTACCGATAAGGTACGAAACGGGAACGGAACTTCTTACCAATTTCAAGCAAACAACGGCCACTCACATATGTGATCATATACATGAGTGGCGACGTCATTGTAGAATGGTAAAAACGTATGTTCCTGATCAGCTTTTAGCTTAATGGTTTATTAAGTCATTATTGCCTTCCATCACGGAAGATGTGGCGAAAGGGGGAGTTGTCACTGAAGAGCAGGTTATCGCTCGTGCACAATATTTGGACTTGATTTACACTCAGTCTGGCATGCTCTACGATAAAATACCTGACGCTCCTAGACCGGAATTCTCAGTCCCTCCTCCTCCTAAATCAAACAATGACTCTCATGCCGGCGATGGCATGATTAGTGCAACAGACACGAAATCGAAAAAGGCTACATCCAAAAAGGCCCGTAAGATTTCCAGTCAAAATGCAAAAGAGGAACTTCTTGCCTCGGAAGTAAATGCCGTATCGACAGATAAAGGCAAAGAAACCAAGCAACCAAGGGGCAAGAAGAAAGGCAAAGGGAAGAAGAAGAAACAGGAAGAATCATCACCTGAAAAATCTTCTGCAAACCCTTCTCGAAATAGGAAACCAAATCATCCATGCTTTATATGCGATGAGGATCATTGGACATTAGATTGTCCGTATAAAGCTGAGCTTAAAAAATTCTTCAAGAATACAAAGACCTCAGTATTAACTGATCCGTTTACGAATCCAGGAACAAATCTGGTTGACAATGAAAATGCTTCCCCGTCTCAAGTGTTGATGTTGTCGGTTTCCGAACAGAAAAATGATGCTTTGATATCGACAAGGAACAAAGATTACGGGAATCCACAGCTGTCGAACAACAAGGATAAAGATCAACCTAGTAGTTCGACAACAACTTCGACAGAAGTTGCGCCACCCATCATTCCTGAGTTGACAATAAAACCGCCAAAGGGAGTAGTACACAAGTTGACATTTAATCCTCGTGCTAGAGCAGCACAACATTATAATATAGTGGAAGATTTGGCCCAATCGCCATCCGCTATGTCGACTCTTGAGGTACTACAAAATTTCCCATCCCAAAAGCAAACTTTATTATCAGCCATCGGTGGGATAGGCCCAAAGGATTCCAATCTTGTATCCTTTGATCATAAAGGATACGATCCTCAGTTACCAGCTCAACTAGCTTTCCTCATTCAAGTGAAAGCCCTCAACAAAACTGTTCATCAAACGATTATTGATGAGGGGGCATCTACATGTATTATGTCGATTAGTTGCTGGAAAACTTTAGGATCTCCAACCTTGTCATGATCTTCGACGACATTAAAAGCATTTGACGGACGAACATATACCCCATATGGTATTCTAAGTAACTTGAAGGTGGAACTAGGAGGGAAAGCAGTAGAAATAGATGTTGAAGTAATCGACGGGAATCTCGATTACAACATCCTACTGGGAAGACCATGGATATATGCAATGGTTGCTGTTGTGTCAACCTATTTTAGGAAGATTGCATTTCCCTTTCAAGGAGGGATTACAATCGTCGATCAACAAAACTTCCTCCCCAATGGTTCTCAAGTTACGGGAAGCATTCCAATGATCCATGGAAGCCCCCATTCGCTTCAAAATATCGGAGTAGGCCTACTAAAAGAGACTATATTAATGGGAACTTTTTCCCTTCCACCTCCAATCAATTTGGCGGAAGTAGCATCGGTAGGAACCTGCAATATGATATCTTCAATTAAAAAGATCTCGGGAAACGATATCAACATGGATCATGCGCAGGTATTGCCTCCAAGCCCAACAGAAATATTGTAGCAATATGTTCCTAGCATGGGAGGCAAACCCAAATCAACGCTCATCAAGTGTTTGGATAGATAGGTCTAAGGAATATGGCATCCCTTCAGATCCTTGGTCGCGAGTGCATGTCACCGATGAGGGAATTATTCAATCAATGATAATTGAAGGGGCACCATGGGAAGATTACCACCATCGTTCCCTTCTTCCAGATTGTGAAGAAAATACTCCTGATGACCTTTGTCATCCTTCAGTTTTTGATTTTCTATCAAATACTGTAAACACGGTGGATTCCGAGTGAAACTTGTCCAACATTGAAGAGACTATCGCCATAAATATCTCAACCAAAACAGATGTTGTAGAGAATATTTATGTTGGCAAATGTTGTTCTCCTTCAGAGCTGGAAATATATAACGCTCTTTTTCGTGAATTCAGAGATGTCTTTGCTTGGTCATATAATGAAATGCCAGGCATTGACTCCAATATCGGTGAACACGAAATCAAGATGTATCCAGATGTCAAACTAGTACGACAACGGCTACAGTAGGTGCACCCCAAGAAAGTCGCTGCCATCAAGGCAGAAGTTGAAAAACTTCTCCATGCTGGTTTCATTTACCTGGTTCCTCTAACCGATTGGGTATCGAATATTGTCCCTGTTATGAAAAAACAAGGAACAATTAGGGTGTGCGTCGCTTATAGGGATGTAAATCAAGCTTGTCCAAAAGACAACTACCCTACACCCTTCATCGACCAGATAATTGATGAATGCACTGGATGTGAAATCTTTTCATTTATGGATGGATTCTCCGGGTATAATCAAATAGATATCCGCCCATAGGACCAGTCAAAGACTGCATTTATTTGTCCGTGGGGCACATTCGCATATCAAAAATTACCCTTTGGTTTAAAGAACACAGGGGAAACATTTCAGAGGGCAATGAATTATGCCTTCCATGACATCAAAAACATCGTTCAACCATACCTCGACAACCTTCCACCTCATTCGTGAAAACGTACTGATCATCCGCAGCATTTAAGAGCGATATTTCTACGTTGCCGACACTACAAGATACGACTCAATCCACACAAATGTGTATTTTGTGTCAGTTCTGGTCATTTACTTGGCTTTGTAGTCTCGAAAGACGGGATTCATCTCGACCCATGTAAGGTTCAGGCAATCATAAATTTTCCTCCACCTTCGAATTTGCTTCAGATTCAGAAACTCCAAGGGAAAGCAAACTTTCTGAGGAGGTTCATTCCGAATTACGCCGAACTTGCTAAAGGTTATACACGTCTTTTGAAAAAGGAAGTACCCTTTGTCTAGGATCAGGTTGCACAAACTTCCTTTGATGCTTTAAAAGAATCCCTAATGAAAGCATCATTAATGTACGCTCCTGATTATCAAAAAGACTTTAACCTGTATCTGGCTGCAGCGGATACAACCATCGCAATGGTTTTAGTTCAAGAAGACAACGGAATTGAACATCCTATATATTATTTAAGTAAGAACTTAAATGATACAGAAAGCAAATATTCTTATGTTGAAAAGCTAGCGCTCGCAGCTATTCAAGCGATACAAAGATTTCGACACTATGTCCTCTTTCGAAAAACTACCATTCTGTCAGATTGCAACCCCATGACTTATATATTGTCGCGACAATTGCTGGGGGGCAAATATTCAAAATGGATAGCAATTCTACAAGAGTTTGATCTGGAATTTGTAAAATCCAAGTCAAAGAAAGCTCTGGTTTTCGCAGAATTATTATGCGATCTCCCATCGTCGTCCAACGATGAAACATCCGAAGAAACGATCATGGACGAAAATTTGTTTCTGATATCTTCAAGAAATCTGTGGTATGGGGATATAATCATTTATCTCCAAACCCAAAAATATAGGCCAAATACCTCTCACTCTGAACAAAAATGTATTCGATACCAAGCAAAAGACTACATGATCGTCGGTGATACACTTTACCGTCGTGGTGTCGATACAGTTCTGAGAAGGTGCCTCACCCATGAGGAGGCCGAAAAAGTCCTGAATGATTGCCATTTAGGCGCGTGTGGGGGGCATCAATCCGGTTATGCTACAACGCAAAATTTTTTACGAGCAGGATACTTCTGGCCAACAATGTTCAAAGATTGCATAACCGCAGTCAGAAGTTGCCATGCTTGTCAAATTTTCAATAGAAAAACCAGAAGACCACCCGCACCTCTGCAGCCAATAGTTGTTGTTGGGCCATTCGCCAAATGGGGCATCGATTTCATGACATGTAACCCCACCTCGACCGAGGGGCATGGGTATATCATAGTCGCAGTTGACTATTTTACCAAATGGGCCGAGGCGATGCCTACATTAGATAATATTGGTGAAACAACTGCCCTCTTCTTTTTCAATCATGTAGTCGCCGGATTCGGCGTCCCACAGGCTATAGTTACAGATCATGGATCGCATTTTCACAATCACATGATGGTCGAATTAGCTGCCAAATTAGGGTTGTCTCATGACAGCTCTACTCAATATTACCCGCAAGCCAACAGACAAGTTGAAGCAATCAACAAAGTCCCGAAGCCCATGCTGCAAAGGATGATTGGAGTTCACAAAGAAGTTGGCACCTAATCCTGTACTCAGCCTTGTGGGCTTACCGAACATCGGTAAGGAATGAAACCGGGTTTACACCTTTCCAACTGGTATATGGCCTGGAAGCAGTCTTACCAATCTAGTGTGAAATCTCATCCCTCAAACTCGCAATTGACCTTCTCCCTGGGACTTCAGAAGAGGAGGCTCGTTTCTTGGAACTAATCCAATTGGATGAAACCCGTTGTGATGCCGCTTTGGCCAACGAAGCCCATAAGAAACAAGTCAAGGCGCAGTTCGACAAGAATGTCAAACCCCGTGTCTTCTCAGAAGGTGACTTGGTCTTGCTTTATGACCAAGAATCTGATAAATTGGGGGCAGGTAAATTCAAGTCTTTATGGATGGGCCCCTATGTTGTTAAGCGAGTGTTAGAAAAATGAGCCTACGAGTTAATGGATTATGACGGGATTCCACTGGTACAACCTCGTAACGGGTTGTACCTCAAGCGTTACTATGCATGATTCAGTATAGTAACCTATATGCTTTTGTTATGTTTTTGTTTTCGCTAAAGTATTTGTTTTGGTCAAGTAATCCACTTTTTACATTTATTGCAGATTTCAAACCTATTGGAGTCATGTGTTGGATATGCCGACGGAGCGAGTCGTAGTTCGCAGAACCTATCTTCCGCGGCTTGGGCCATTGTTGATCCAAGCGGCAAGTTAGTAAGTTTCAGAGGGGTATGTATTGGTCGATCAACGAATAACATCGCTAAATATAACGCGTTGATAGAACTTCTCTCTGATGCCATCACACATGGTATACGCCGACTGATTGTCAGGCTAGACTCACAACTCATCATACTACAACTCACTGGTATCTACTCTGTCTAAAATCCAGCTATTTATCGCATGTTCCTAAGGGTTAAGATTTTGGAAAGGCAATTTGATTTTATTCAATATCAGCATATTTCCAGAACCTTAAACACATTAACTGACTCATTGGCAAATTATGTGTTAGATAGACATTTGCAACATTTATAAAAAGAAGCATACCATCAATATTTGCATTTGGATCATGTAACTTAACCAAAATAAAACTTCGAAAATCAAAAATATATATATAACTGTTTATGGTTTACACATAATGTTCTGTAATCAAGACAAAATTGGTCAAATGACCCAAAACGCAAAACGCTAGGGGACACCCTAGTCTAATGGTGCTTGTAATAGCAAGTCACAGCCTGTGCGATCATGCATAAGAGCCGAGTCCATTGTCTTGGCACACCAGTAGTATGCTGCTGCAACCTCAAGGGTAGCTCGTCAGTCCTCACATCTGGAATACCGAGAGTGAGGCCCTCGACCTAGTCCTGTAATGCTGTGAGAGTCTCGGCCACATTGAGGTCGCGAAGGATAGCCCTTCCAACAACCTCTCCTGCTAAGGCAGCAACTGGCACTCTCAGACGTACTACTGGCCGAATGGGACTGACATCTGCATGAACACATGAGTTTGATTAGTCTTGATAGAATAAAGCACAAGGACATTATAAAAGAAAAACGATAAACAGGAATATGGTCAAAGAATTTACCAATGGCACCCCACTGTTCGCCAGCTGGCAGTACTAAATCTGGGTCACCCCGGAAGTCCATACCAGCATATGGATACTCGGAATAAACCATCTCCTGACGATCGAACCACCCGAAGAAGGTATCAGAAAAGGAAATCTGAGACTGACCAGCATGCCTAGACATATGGTTGACCCATCTCTGCATACGTGGTTCAGTCGGTGAAGGTAAATCGAGTGCAATATACTGCGGCTGCATCAGTGGTATCTTTTCCAAGGCAAAGGCGGTCAAGATGGAACCATACCCAAAGTTCTTCAACCTCCCACTCTTCACCTTGTTCAACTATTCTTTCATCACAAGAAGTACTGCGTCGCACCTGTTGAACACCTTCGATTGGAGACATTCCAAGGCATACTGCATATAAGATCGGTTGGCTACATGAAGAGCCGCACCACCAGCCATCCTACCAAAAGTGAACAGAATAGTCCTGAGGGACCTGTCAGTGACATCACGGATGATGATCTTGCCGTCTTTACTCGGCTGAGATCCCTCTCTGCAATACCGGCGAACATAATCTCTCACAGATTCACCTCCTCGGGCCGAACCTGATAAAGAGATGGGGGCACCCCGCCTTGACAAGCCAGTCAAGAAATAGATGTCCACTACAGTCAAGGGGATGGATTTGCCCCTAATCTGGAACACCTTGCTGGTAGGATCCCAAGCATCGAGCAAATACTGCAGCAAGTTGATTTGTTGTCTCATGCTAGAAATGCGGAAAAACTTCAGCAAGCCATAGTTCCACAGTGCGTTTACTGTAACCGGATCATGTAAAGCAAGCATGTCCTCTTCTTCATGCTCACGTTCTCGCCATGTAATAGTCATCTTGCTCCAAAAATCTCTGAAAACAAACAAGAGAAGAGTTAGATCCTGATTTTGGTAAGAGACGGGCAAAATTTCCATAAAAAACTATGCATAAACTTCCTTCCTTACGCCCATCGCACCTACAGTAGTGTTCTGGGTGCGTTGCATGTCAGTTAGCCAGTAGACAGGCTAACATCCAACGCACCTTTCGATGCACAAGGGGTGCGCTGAAGCCAAGGCGAGTTTTTCAAACCCCAGAGGCTCAGAAAAACCAGGAATCAAGCTCAGAATGCAAAATGGAAAGCATGAAATGAAAGAGCTCAGGTTTAGCTCCTACCTGGTCCAGACGGTGCCGAGAATCGTCCACAGAATCTCCCGAAATTAGCTGATGAAAATCAAGGGGGGAAAAGCACCTCCAAAGCTCCAACAAACCAAAGTTCAAATGAAATGGTAAAATGAGAGGTAAAAGCACTTTTACATTACTTTTTACGTAGTTCGAGTAAAATATTAGTGTTCTAACTCATTTTTCAAACATATATTGTTCATTTCTAACTAGTTTGATGAAGCAATTGAAAATGCAGTACAATCTTTGAAATAACAAAGCTATTTATGGTAAAGTCAAGAAATGACCGTTCAATCGAGTAGTTTTAGCACATAGTTCAAGCTTGTTAAAAAATAAACATAAGTCATGAGCAAATGTTTCTCCCCGCGTTTAAGCTCAATAAAAAATGAACTATTTCCCTGTAAATAACCATCGTGAATGTAGTACTTCAGCCTTTAAAGCCTTGGTCGTGTTCTCATCATCACCTCCACTCTGTATTGGCCGATCATTCACCTCCATTTGATTGTTTACCCCTTTTGAGGAACAGCTGCGAAGAGTGATCCCACTAGCCATCCTTGTAACACTGCAGTGATTGGAAAATTTCAAACCTTACCTGGAATCAGCTGCTACCCAATTTATCACTCGTTCCTCAAAAGACGAGTCTCCTTTAAGCTCTTTTCAACTGACTCGTAAAATATCAAAAGATTGCCGAGCCATTGGCCTCTCCAGCTCGTTAAAAGGACCGGAAGTGCTATCCCTCCTTTAGATTTTAATCTTTTTGGACCTGAGGGATTATTACACAAAAAGATCAAGCACTTGTTTTGTTCGACGCGTTAAAAGTATCGAAAATTCATCCCTTCTGTATTGTTATATACTTTTTTGGACTTAAGGGATTAGATGACGAAAAAGGAATTTTGGAGTTTCCTTTACGTCCCTTTTTAGACTCTCTAAAATTGAAAGGGACCGAGTTATCTTTTTCGTTAAACTCGTTAAAACTTAATAGCGACAAACTTGTCCATAGCAGACAAGAACGAGTTTCACTATCGCTAGGCTCGTTAAAACATAGCGATGGGTTTGCCCGAAGGGCAAATTATAGAACAAGCATATGTTATCCTCCTCAAGCTTGACAAAACTAAAGAGGTACTAGTCAGCAATGACTAGGGAAAAATTGGGAAGAAAACTTGAAGAAACTTTGTTGGTAGCAAGTCGCTCTTGAACATGACACTTTCACTCCGCATCCAATTTGGGTTGGGTTGTTTCATTCACCGATCACATCACCATGGTCCCATCACACCATCCACATTTGGGGTTAATGCTACCAATCCATCACGTCAGTGTCACCGATATGTTCAAGAGAAGTCATTCAGAGAATTCACCTGTGTCTCACCCACTACAATACATTTACACTCCATTCTTTCATGACCGCCACCCTGAACCTTATGTCATCAGATCGTTTTCACCTCCATTAAAATCATTTGCTCCGTTCCGTGTCATTGATGTGGGATTCATTAAGGCCCTCCTGTGATGGATCGCTTCTTTTCGACATCAGCTCATTATCCAAGAATTTGATCTAGGAACACCCCGTTCAGTACTTTGAAGCTTGCATGCCTCAATGGCAAGTTTCTCACTTCCGGCGACAGGTTTACATCAATGGCCTTCGACCGAAAGATTTTGCATGTTGTTCGACGCCAAGTCCTTTATTCACACCACGTGAATTGTACTACAGTACCTTGAGGGTCATTATCATTATCGGTGATTCCTCTCGCGCCTATTAATAGCTTACATCATTGGCTGGTAATCAGGCGATGTCTTTCCATGTTCGACTCCAGAACATCTCTCACATGGGTAGACTTGTACTTCGAGTGAAGATCGAATGAGATTGAAGACCCCGGATCTAGTTTCATCCATCTGGGCTGCGATATATATTCAGGGAAATAAAGACATCAAATGTACATCATTGTTGCACAGATAATCATCCAATCAAAGGGATGATGACTCTACCAGAATCATCAGTCTACACTCAGAAGATTGTCTGTCCTATGTACATGAAAATGAATTTATAAAGATGAGCATGGGAATGCCCGCCTCAACTAGATCATGAAAATATTATGAAGATAATGTATTGTATTGTATCTTATTACAGTTCTCCTCCCAGCTTGAAAGAACTTCGGATCCTCATAATAAAGCATTTCACCCGACATCAAAAGATTAACGACCTCATGCTTTAGGGGGCAACTGTTATAGACATTTTTGGGCACTGCAACCTCAAGCATGAAATGTCCATAAACCAAGGGCTTCTAAGTCCCTAAAAGTGTTGTTCTAACCCCTAAAGGAACAAGGTCAACTAATTACAGCTTCTCCCAGAAGTTCTCCATGAAAAACTGCTCAAAACTAATCAAAACAGGATCATTTCAGCTGCTCCATAGGCAAAGTGTGTTGCATCTCACCTAAGTACACTCTGTGGGTGCGTTGCATTTCAAAAAGCCCTTCTATGGGGTGTGATGGGTGAGAAGTGACAAATGGCAGTGTCAATCCGTGAGGTGGAGAGGCATGGAATCTTCCAGAAACTTCTCCTGTGACACTTGCCTCTCTGAATTCGACCAAGGATGAGTAAGAGATCATCAATCTCCAAGTGGAAGCAAGAACTATCAGAGGGAAGACACTAATGAAATCACAAGCTGACTCATCTCCCTTACAGATATCTATATATGGATCCCTCATCCCAGAGATCCAGAGGCTGGAATTTTGCATCTTGTAAGGAATTGCTGTTGGTTTCTTGAGACAACATCATAGTGTTGGGTGATCTAAGCCTTGTATGAGGTGAAGAAGGGCTTACTTGCTGAGAGGATGATGTTGGGTCAGAACAACTGGTTGTAACTCCCTTGGCTCTTTCTTGATTATCAATAAAAGCTATTCAAGTTTTCCTCCATACTCTTGTGTCATTTATGTTTTATGCATTTGTATGGTCAATTTACATCTGATCCTAGATTGTTTATGATTATAGATCCATGTTCTTGTATAGTGTTATGCTACTGTGATCCTACAGGTACTCTGTGAAGCTGGGCATACAAGGGAGCAAGTAGCGAAAGACTATCAAGAGAGAGAGGAACCGAACTAGGAGATAAGCGCAAGATAGAGGTTGGTCTTCTTTGTTCTTCTCTCATCTATATTTCATAAAGGAAAAACGAAAGTAGCTTTACTTTGTTTGTTTCTAAGGTAGCTACCACACCTTAGTGGGATAAGCAGTTCTGTGTAGACACTTTTCCCTGTAACACTCAACTAACAATTTTTCTTTTTGTATGTTGTATGGCCATCACATTAGTCAACAAAACTAATCGAGGTGAGACCACGTGCTTTTTGATATCCATGTATATACTTTATGATTAATAAAAATTTCGACTTACAAAAAATAATATTATATTATTCATCGTAATAATACATATAATTTGAAAATTAAAAAAATTAATTTAATATTAAACATTTCAATTATAATATTACGCCTCATTTCTTAATAAATATAAAAATGTTTTTTAGGTGAAATAGAAACTTATCGTGAAGAAATAAGAAGTTAACTAAATTAAAATCATGAAATTAAAACTATTCCAAATTGAAGGTGAAGACTAACCATATATAAAAATAAATAGTTAAAACAATTTGAAAGGAATCTCATATCATATTAGCCTCTTAAGTTTACTAAAGCCAAAAATAGCAGAAATAAATTATTGTTGCTTCAAAAGGATCTAATAAATTTTTTTTTTAAGAAAATTAATTATTTTAATGTTGGTAGTAATTGGAATTTAAAAAGATAAAACTATAATTGAATTTGAGAATTTTCAAAGTGGAGATCATACTGAATTTATTCTTGTAGAAAAAGTTGTGTAGATTTCAAGAAACATTTCACATTTTGGGTGGATGTTCTACCTATCACCTAAAGTTTTATGTATTTATGATAATGGATGCAAGGTGAAATAATTTCACTGAGTTTATTTTGATAAATAAAATAATGTCATAAATATTAATATAAGAAATTTAGTCTTAATATAAGAGAACTATCTTGAACTCAATCACTCAATTGAGAAAATATTTCAACCAAGCACCAAACTAGAATATAATCTAGTTGGAGAGAATATCTCAACTAATTAGGCCTCAATAAACTCTTATACAATAGGAAGTGAATTATCCTCTCATAGAGCCTAGAAATACCAATAATGATCACACATACATATAGGCAAGTGCTAGTTAGATATTCAAACACTCCCCCCTTAATGACTACTTGTATTAATATTCATTTGTTGAGGTCTTCATCTATATCTTCTTTGTAGTACACACCACACTAAAGATCCTCTCATTTAGTAACATCTACCTCTAGTCCAAATTGACACTTACACTCTGTACCTCAATCACACAAACATCATCAAATTGTCGATGTCCATATAAAGGAACAAGCATCCACTAGAATGCATGGATACATAAATACTACAACTGTTGGTCTAATAGGAAGTCTTTCATGTACATGGTTCATCCAACTTCTTGATGAACTTCCCCTAAATATAGAATTTCACCTCATGGATACTAAAGCCAAAATGGTCCACCAAATTGTATCCATCCCATGCATGGCACACTCTTTCAGGGTGTTAAAGAGCTCTCTAATAGAGGCTACTAAGATAAATTGGACAAGAAACATCATGTCACTAGGGAACACATGGAAATGTGGTATGCATGCCTCTTCAAGTATTACAACAATATGACCTTTTAAAGCTACATAAATATAGGCACAACACGTTCCAACTTATGAAGATGACATGTACATCAAAAATTTCAATGACTACTACACATGACACATAGACTTACCAAGGCTACAATGTGTGACTCATGGTCATGATTCTGCTTTATTCCACACAACTTCACCCACATCTATCTATAATTAATACCAACAAGAGATAAATTATACACATAGTCTTCCTTCGTAGACGCTCACATAAAGGGAATCTTTGTATTCGTCCTTGACATCTTGATTAATTATTGTCTTAGGTCTCTTTACTTCACTTTTCATTTGTTAGAGTAGCTAATTGTAACAATAATAACTATACTTATATTGAGTTAGCTAGGATCAATAAGGCTCAATACACCCAAGATCCCAAAGACAAAAGAAATTTCACCATCTTGTCCACAAATTGTCATAGCTCCCAATAGGCTAGCCATTATCTATCAAGCTATCTCATCTCCATATTACTTTTCCTACCATCTTCAATTTCACTTGTTTTGGCTCGTACTTTCTCTATGTCTCATATATCTATTTTTGGTACCAATTATTGGCTGTGCATGAGGCATATTTTCCTTCTCTTTCTAAGTTTTCGTACAAGGACATTCATATATCTTGGATAATTGAAGACTTCAAGACTAGTTTGAGAGAGTGTGGAGTTGTGAAACATGACTTGGATGACTTAGTAATAGGGCTAACTTAGAGTCTAATACTTTGTGGCTTTGAGCCTATTCCTTGTGACTATGAGTATTAATCACCTTGATTGTGTTTAAGACCTAGGATTCATGTGTAAGCTTGTGATGCTTGTGTGTAACTTAGTGATTGAATTGAAACCACTAGGTGCTTGTAGTTACACTGACAAACCACTTATTTCTTGCTAAGTGCTTGGTAACTAGTTGACGAACAACGTTCACAGTGGAATCAATCCCTAGGTTAAAACCACTAGGTGTTTGCAATTAGACTAATGAACCACTTAGTGCTTGCTATTTGGTTGATGAAACCCCTACACAGTGTAATCAATCCCTAGTTTAAAAACACTAGGTGCTTTTAGTTAGACTGATGAACCACTTAATGCTTTCTAACCGACTGACGAACCATCTTCAAAATGGAATCAATCCCTGGGTTTAAACCACTAGGTGCTTGCAGTTAGACTAATGAATCAATTAATTCCTTCTAAGTGCTTGCTAACTGGGTGATGAACCACCTTCATAATGGAATCAATCCCTTGATACTAAGCACACTCCCCTCTGTGATTTGGGTGAAACCCCCATGTTTGAAATCTAGAGAATAAGTAGATCACTAGAGTGCTTACTGCCAAAGAGTAATTAACGAACCACCTAGAGAGTGAGCTCCATCTCTTGATTGCATGAACAAACCATTAGTGTGAATTTCCCTAGTGCAAGTATACCCTCATACTTTGGAATCAACTCGAAGGTGGTCAACTGTAAGAGAGATTACAGTGAAGTTGGCCTATGGTTGGGTGGAGAGTGGAAGTCACATAGTTGCTAGAAAATCTAACGCACTCAGATAAGTATAACGGTTTATGAATATTTTAATTATGAATGATGACTATGTTTGTTATGTTATTGGCTGATATATGGTTTTATATGATTCATGAATGAATGCCTGAATCATTGTATATTTATGGTTGACTAGCTATCTTACTTGTCCAAGGTGGTAATGAATGTTTGAACGATGTATTTTTTTTCATCTATATGAATTACAAGATCACTTGCATGATTGTGATTGATTATTAAGTTCATTTAGATAACATGCCATCTCATAAGTTATCAACTATTTTATCTATTTATGAGTTGGGTAACTCACTCCCATAGCATTGATTCTATGTCATCTTACTTATTATGAGTTTAACTGATGCATTTGATATTAAATGAGTACTTGGTTAGAACTTATGGTCACTTAGTCTATGAATGATGTGATGATTCCATTAGCTCATGCACACTTATATGTTGCCATAACATTTTGAGATTCATGGTTCAAAACATGGTCTCTAGCTATCTTATATCCCCATTTAAACTTAATGTCTCCTTTAAAATAAATGAAGAAATCTTTATTCATTAACCTACCATAAATTTTAGAGAGGGACTACCTTATCTTATCTTGTTAAATATTGAAGTGAGTTGAAATAACCTTCTTATATGAATATATTGTTTTTTTAACTTACATTATTTTCTTTATATAATTTTTTTCTTTTCTTTTATCATTTTTTAAAATATATATTCTTTTATTTTCAATGACCCTTTTCTTTTCTTCAACTTCATCATTTACATTTATTCTTATTCTTATTATTATTTTTCTTTTACTTCAAAATAAAACAATATAATTTCTAACATATATATTCTTTATTATTTTTTTCCTAATTTTTTTTTTTCATTTTCTTTAACTCAAAATATGATAATATAGCTTCATTTTCTCTACATAGATTCTTCCCTCACACATATAATTTTAAATCATTATTAAATATATAATTTTCATTTATAACTATTTTTGAAATATATAATTTTCATTTATAATAATTGATTATTATATTATTCTTTCCTTGATCTTTATTAATTTTTTACACGAAATATTTTAATAGGTATCTTCTTCCACGCTTCTTGTTTTTTCCTGGTTTCCCTTAAACGTCCATCTTTCCCTAAAGTAAAATGATAGGGCTTTAATTTTACTACTTTACTTTTTCTAAACCTCATTTGCCCATTTTGTTTAATAATTTCTTTTACTTTATTGTGGGTCAAGAGTGACCCCTTCTTTGGGACAAATAAAAAGCAAAGGCATATTAAAAGTAAGTGTCGGTGACAGCAATGCAGATATGTTCTAACTGGTTAGGAAAAACCTTAAATAAATAGTATTGATTAAAAAATTAAATAGCAGTGTAAAGTTAATATTGTAGAATAAAAAAATTATTTATTTTTTTAATAATTTTATTTTATTTTATTAATCATGATAATGCAATGTATATCACTAATATACCATTGTATTATTGAAATACTAAAATATAATATTATTATAAACAAATAATAAATATTACTATAAAGTATAGATGTCAATTTTCTACACCAATACATTGTACGCGAAACATGTCACTGTTGAATTAATATATCTGTGCACTTGTGATGTTGAAGATTGAAGGTTTTAGATGATGCTCATGAATTAGAAGTTGAGCAATCTTAATCTAATAAGTGGATTCCTACAAATTGCACATCACTTTCTTATAGTTAAGAAATCCCATGAACTAGAATTCGTGACAGTCCACTATTACGATCTGGTTATATTTTTTAGCATGATTATCTTTGTTGGTAGATAGATTTCCAAAATAATTTTTTCGATTTTTTCAAATTCCTAACGAAATTTCATTTTTTTCTCAGTGAACTTGATGCCCCTTTAAACTAAGTGAAGATTTGATTATCAATCGCCCTGCATCCTCACAATGTGTTTAGTTTTTTTACTGACTACGTTTGAATATCTAATTATTTATTATTAATGGGTGTACCTCTTTCCATCTAATTTTAGCTATATTTAAACTAAGTGGCATGGACTAGCAACTGTGTAGCACTTGTTACTTCTGTTTTTGACAAGTTAGTTTTAAATATTCTAATATAATATTATTTTAAAATGATTTTTTAAATATTATAATACTAAAAAAATTATATTTATAAAGAGAATATGTTCTTTATATATAAATGTATGAGGGGATATTTGAATGTCTAATAATGTGACTCGACAATATAAAGAAAACTCATAAACAATTGGTTAGTGCTTAATTTTCAATGAATATTTAATGCCACTTTCGATGGTTTATGACTCACATATTTTTAGAGAAATTTACAAGTAATGAATAGAAAACTATACAAGTGCAATGAATAGGATGAGTTTAGTACAAATAGTAGTAAGGACAATATTATATATTTGTGTCCTGTCTAAGTAGAGAAATAATGTTATTTACACGCAATAAAATATTTTATATCTTCATTCTAAAAAATAATGCGTTTATATAATTGGATCTAGATTTAACTAATTCCAAACCTAGGATTGTGGTTAAGAGAATATCTCAACAATCTCAAAAAAACCCAAACCAAACCAACAAATCAAATCTACTAATGTAAGCATTAATCCTAACACCCCCCCTTAATGTTTACATTACAAAGAACAACACTAAGTCACATAACCATATTTTACATTGATCTTTTTATTTGGTGTGGTTTTTATTAGCACTTCTGCCCACTCTGAGATCTCATAGACTACGTTATTTCTCCACCACCAACTTTGAGATACCACTTCATCCATTTAATATACAATTACTTCTAGCCATGATTCACGTATTAATAGGACCAATGATTCTTAACATACTTTCATCCAATCATTGTGCCAAAAACGTAGTCTCGATACTGAATCATTCTACTAACAAACTCTCATCTGACTAAGACATAGCTCATTGCATTCATTGTTTATATGGGAAAGCAGCCTAAATATTGAACGTATCAAACAATCAATCTTACAAAGTGACATTTTACACAATCACAGACACCAAAAATTACATAACATGTAGTTGTTATTCTTGGGTTACTGCATCCTCCCAAAACTAAAAACTATAATAGACTCTAGACATAATCAAACCAATGAGATGTTCTTGTGGTACCACATATAAAAAGAAACACTAATTTAAATTATGTTAATCTATTCCATTATTGGTACTTCATATTTCACAAACAAAAAAGAAATATAACATACAAAGTGATTAAATAGAACCAAACTGCAAAAAATCATTAAAATGCTCAAAGACACACAAAATTATCATAGCCTCATTATATTTTATAAACACCAAAGAAAATCATTTTTTAAACATCGTGATGGTCTCCCCCATGGGGAACATCATATCTCCTTTCAATCTCCAATTCCACATCTTTCTTTCATCCATGTTGTGGCTTACCCGCTTTATTACTTGTTTCTCAAAAGGATTTGCAGGTGCCAAGAATCTATTTCTTTAGCTATTGATTGTGGGGTTTGCACTCCCATCAAATGCATGCATTCCCAATTTAGTGTAGTTATTTTTGACCATATGTAAGTATCCATGCGTGTACCTAGGAATTCGTTGCACAATACTTTTGCCAAAATGGTTGAATGTAACCATCACTTGCATCTTGACATTAACAGTGTAATTATCATGGATGTGAATGCTATGGATGATTGTAACATATCGTATCTACCCCATAGCCAAAATAAGGGTAGAAGAGGGCATTATTATAGTTGATCCAACATCCAAAGTCCTGTTATGGAAATGGGATTTTAAAATTTTGTCTTTTTTCGAACTCCTCAAAACCCAAAATAAACATCACCATTTCATTTTGCCTCATTAAGATATTTTCGACAATATAAATTTTTACTCAATCTGACTCCCAAATCAAAAGTTATGGCCATTTAAATATTTAGCCAAATAACCTCTTGCTACATCATCGAGCTCTGCCAAGTGGCATCCACATGGCAATCCATATTAGTTTCGTGTCATCACCCAATTGAGTCCATGTGGTATAATTTTCCTATTTTGTGCCACCATGTCATGCTTATGTGGCATATGCCACCTCAGCGCATTGTTTCCCCCACCAGACCCCCTCAGTGGCCTTGCAAATCAGGTTTTCCCTATTATAACATATTTTGACCCTTAGCTAATTTTATGTTTCCCTTCACTATTATCAAGCATACAACTCGAGACCGAGACAAAAAAATTCCAGTTAACCATCAGATCCATCTTCGTCATCTTGTCCTATTAGGAAATGCGCACAACACACACCACCCCAAGGTCCTGAGACAACAATTTTTCCATCGCCTAATATATATATCTCCATCTCTCATGATTGAAATATTAGCCTATTTTGGACATGCATACCACAAACCACTTTGAGGTCCCAAGATCCCGAGATGAAAACCTTTTCTATCACCTGATGGAGATTTATTCGTCTCCTAGGACATAAATCTCGGGCTATTCTAGATGTGCACACCGATGACCACTCCAAGGTCTTGAGGTAAAATGATGACAATTTTTTTCATCACCTAACGAATATTTCTCCATATTTCGAGACAAAATCTCACCCATTTCTATGCAGCTAACCCCGCTAAACCACCGACATTTCGTGAGACCATGATGAAGTCACCCTGTCATCATGCTGACATAACCCCAACCACATGGCCTCCTCTAGGAGTGTCATGCACCAACTATATTTGGCCCCTATACCCTACTGAAAAGACAAGTGGAACATGCCACATGGAAGTCCTCCTAGATGCCACATCACCCCTATTCCATGTCCTCATACCACATGGCCTCCACCCCACCAGGTCTTCGACCCCTGTGCAAAATCAAATTCTTTGTTATAAAACATTGTGGCATTTTAAAGGTTCACCAACCCCCAAGGCCCGAGACAATGATTTTTCCATTTTCTGACATACTCACCTTCTTTCTCAGCCTTTGTCTCTTACTCTAAACACTTGGTGCATGAAAACAAATTAGTTAAGGTCCCAAGACCCTTTGGTCGGAGATAGACTTATTTGCCTCCATTGCTAGGAATATTCTCATCTCTTGACCTCTGTAAATCTCTACCTCCTCTTTGTGTTTCACACCAAAAACCTCTCAAGGTCTCAAGATGACATCATGTTGAGATCATGCTACCCATGTGGCATCCTCTGGGAGCACCACGTGTTACCCATTTTTTAGGCCACTTGGCCCTGCCAAAGGGCCATTCTTGGATTCCACGTTCGACACCACCATGGAGCCATGTCAGCGTCAGTACACATCAGTGGCCACATGACTTGGGTCCCACCTACCAATGGTTTCAATGCACAAATCAAAATTTCCATTAGACGTCAGATCAATCTCATCTCGGGACATAAAAGCCTTAGCCATTTCTCGTGGAATACCTTACCAAGATGTCGAGATGAGATTAAGTTGACTTCATTCCATTCACGTGGCCTCCCTGACTTGGGACCCAACTAAAGTTGGCCTTGTGCAAAATCGAATTTCACCATTATAAATTTATTTTTCTTGGTAAGTTTTACCAACCTTAAGGCTTGAGATGACCATTTTTCCGTTACTAGATAGACCTTCTTTCTATCTTGACCGAATCCCATAACACATAAATAATAACCCTCAAGGTCCCAACACTGAAATTCATTCCTATCTCATGCTAACCCACATCTCTTTGTCTCAACACATAAATAGTCTCACTCAACACTCAGTCGTTAGATGACTATTCTGTTAGCCTACTCACATGTGGTTTGATTATTGCGAAGGGTTTCCCTCTAGTGCTTGGCACTACCTTTGTGTAGCTCCATCTGAGGCATTGAGAAAGATTTCATAAAAGGAAAAAACATGAGATAACAATTGGAAAGAGAATAGATAGGGGAAGGAAGCATGCTATTGGAAGAATATAAAGAGGGAAGGAACTTTAGCATTCTTAGGTGGAGGTGCATACCGCTGGTGTGAAGATCCCTTGAGCACTTCCCTTCATAGGCTCTGAATCTAGCTCAAGGGTGGTTATCTGTATGAAAGATTGTTGTGTAGATTAGTGCATGGTTGGGAGGAGATTCATAGTCCTAATCAAAGTTTCCAACATCTATAACTAGAAAAATAAGTATTTTCATTGTAAATATGAGTCATGGTTAACTAATGAATTTTTCATGGAGGGAAAACTAATGGATACCTTCTCGAAGGTCCATAGAAATCAAGATATCCTTATATGATCTATTTTCAATTGTTATTCTTTGTGGTTATGATTATGAGGGGTAGCTAACTTTGTTAATGTAGCTTGTCATGGGATTCCTAGATGCATGTTTTCCACTTAATGACCATAGAGTTACTTGTAGAAATGTATGTATAGTTGTTGGTGTTACTCCTGTGTTTAATGGTCCAATCAAGAATTATGGCATGCCTGGAATGCCAATCACTGTGTATGAAATTGAATGCTTGTAATGACTTGGTTTAAATCCCACATAAGCTCTGGAGAGATAGGCTGCAATGGTTGAGCTAAGGAAGTCTCAACTTATATATGTGTGTGTGTGTGTGTGTGTGTGTGTATGTGTGTGTGTGTAAAACTATGCATGTGCCGAGATGAGTGCTCGTTAATATTATGAAGAAAAAGCATACACACACACACACATAATTTGAGACTTCCTTAGCTCAACCATTGCAACCTATCTCTCCTGATCTTGTGTTGGATTTCAACCAAGTCATCATAGACATTCATTTTCATACACATTGCTTGGAATTCCAGACACACCATAATTTCTTATTGGACCATTAAACATAGGATTAACACCAACAACTATACACACACATTTCTACAAGCAACTCTAATACCATTAAGGGGCAAACATGCATCTAGGAATCCCATGACAACCTACATCAACGAAGTTAGCTGCCACTCATAATGATAACCATAAAGAATGACAATTGAACATATGATCATATAAGGATATCTTGGTTGATATAGACCTTTAAGAAGGAAGCCATTAGTTTTCCCCATAGGAAAAATTCATTAGTTAACCATGACTCATATTTACAATGAAAACACTGATCTGACTGGTTATTGGTGTTGGCAACTAAGATTAGGAATATGACTCTCCTCCTAACTATACAATAATATGCACAATAATATTTCATACAGATATCTACCCTCGAGCTAGATTCAAAGTCTATAAAGGGAAGTGCTCAAGGGATATCACCTGCGATATGCACCTCAACTTGATAATTCCAAATTTCCTTCCATCTTTCGATTCTTCTACCATCACACTTCCTTCCCTTGTATGTTCTCTTTCCAATTGTTGTCTCCCTTCTTTTCCTTTTCCGACACCTTGCTCAATGGTGTGGTTGACCAGGCTTGTCTTCCATGGTTGTGGGTGTCATTTCATCCTACTGCTTTGAGCCCATACAATTCATTAAATTCTGAGCGTAGTCTTCCTCCTTTTCCTTGATAGGGGTTCTGGCAGGGTCTTTAATGTCTGGTTGTATGTTCTCTTTTCTCCTCACCCTCAAAAGTGACTCCATATGAAGGATTTAATGCATGTTTTCCTAATTGCACTACTTGTGGATTTTTTAAATCAAAAGTTACCAAAATTGACTTAATTGCAGTCTCAACTCACCAAGAAATCTCCCCCTCTCAACTCCACAGACTCTGCATCCATGTCCCTCTTAGCCCAATCATCTTATATAATTTAATATATATTTTAGTGGGTTTACCATTCATAACAATTTTTACAAGAGGGGTTAACAAGAGGGTTTGTCACAAACCCCACCCCCTTAAAGGAACATCGTCCTCGATGTTCTATTTGTAAACACAATTTTTTTTCCTATGATATTTATAAACATAGCTCATTACAATTACATTTATTGCCTTTATATTTCAAAGTTTTTTTCCCAACAACTTCAATGGGTATGACACCCTATTAAACCAATCACTTCTTTAGTGGTTGTTTACAATTCACAGTGCTCCTTGTTGTGCCTTTGTCCAACTTGATAAATTGCTTCCTCGAGTATTGTCTACCTCCACTTTCCAATCGCTATTTTCCATTGTGCTCAGTGTTATTTCAACAATTGGTCCCAACTCATTTATTCTTGGGATGCATCCAACATGCTGGGTTCTAGTGCCACCACAATGGTCCTATTCTTGATGTCTTCATTCCCAGTGTGTTTCTACGCACTTTGATATCTTCCAACTACTAATGTTTGACCTTTGATCAACCTCATATGGTCATGCAAGCAATTACATGATCCTTAGTCATCCTAACCACACAAATTTTCATGAGATTTGTCATAAGAAAATGCTAAATAATTTTTAAATCACACTTATATCAATAGTGTAATTCATTAGGTTAGCCCTACAATTTTAGTTCACTTCACATCACAAAAATTCATATTAGCTCATAAATTAAAGTTAATGCAAATAAAGATTTTAAATAGAACTATCTGAGAGCTTCTCACCCCCAAGGAAAGTACTCAACATAGCTCCCTAAAATATTTAACTTGTCTTTTAGGTTCAACTTATCTAAATGTCTTCTCAGCCCCCGAGACTCAACATTCAACACAGTTCCAAATTTAACCACTTAGTTTGGTCACCAACATTAAGTGTTTTCTCAACCTCAAGGCACAATACTTAGCATGTTTATTAAACAATACACCTTACTAATATTGAGTGTTTTTCTCTGTAACAGCCCTGGTGAAAATTCCATGTAAATATATATAAGACCACGGTTCATGGGACTCATATTCCAAGCTGAATGGTGTGCAAGATATCCTAGTGTGGGTGTTCATTTGGTTATTTATGGTTAAGAAAATTGGCAAAGGCAATGGCTAAGGCTTTGGAAAGGCAAAATGGAATTTTTGGCACATTTATTTATGAAAACAATGGAAATTAGGAAAAAAAGGAGGTGAAAGGTCACAGGTTGCATGTGAGGAGGAAAATGAAGGAAAATAATGGAAAATGAAGAAAATAGAGGCCTCATTAATAAAAAGGCTTCTGAGGATCAGTGGGCAAGGCTTGATCAGTTGAGTTTTGGAGCTCTCTCATTATTCTCTCTCTCTTTCTCACTCTTGGATACTTAGAGTTTCTTGGAGCACTTTGGCATGGGATCAAGAAATGAAAAGAAGGCAAGAGGAAGCAAAGATCAAGTAGGGAAAGGTAGGATCAAGTAGCGACAATAAGCTTCATGGCAGGTATCAACTTGCATGTGTAATTTTCTTGCTATATTTGGCATTCATGGGATTTCATGTGGTTCTTTTTTATCATGGCAAGGGTTTTTCCAGGTGTGATAGTGTTCTTCAGCCTAGCCTTGCCATTTCCTGATAGCTTTGATGAGATGGGTTTCTCATATTCGGTTAATGTGGGATGGCCGGGTGGATTTGAATCTGAATTGGGTGGATCTCTGAATTGACAAACACATGGCCTAGTGGTCCCTAAACTTGAATGTGGATCACGGTAAAGCCACTAGCCTAGTAACCCATGAATCAAATTGTGGGTTGTGGTAAAGCCTGATTGTGTGCCTCGACAGGCCTAGGAATCCTTTCCAGTGAATGGCGGGATATATGGTAAATCCAAGAGGTGGATCTCTCTCTGTTGGGAATAGTAGTCCCAATATGGGATGTACAGTAAAGCCTGGAGAGTGTGTCTTGGTGCGGGGCCTAGTGATCCCTGGATTAGACTGTGGATTACGGTAAAGCTTGAGAGACTAGGAGGCACTCAAATTCCTCACGGTGTAAGCGAAGAACTCTAGTGTCATCCATGCTTGTTAGTGTTTTTTTTTGGTGTGTTCTATGAGTCCCACATTCATGCTTGGAATATGGCATGAGGGTGATTGACTAAAGAGAGACTTGGCTCAGCCAATCTATGGTCAGGTGGAACATGGTAGCCCCATCTCTGGTTGGTTTATTGCACTCATTAATGAGAAATCCATTACCTTGATTTTCATGTGTAAATGTATTGATGTATATGTGGATTTTATGGATGATATGTTTATGATATTTTGTCCCTATTATGTTGGTTATATATATGTTTAATGACAACAACTATGTATAGCTCCTACTATGTTTTTACTTGTAAATGAATGGATAATGTATCTATGGCCTAATAGGTGATAATGCAAAAAATGACATGAGGGAACAATGGTTCATAGAGAATCTTATATTAGTATGAGATCCCTACACTTAATTCTGTTTTTTACACCTATAGATTACATGTTGATGATATGTTTGATGAAATTCCTGTCATGGCTAGTAGGGGTCTGGTTAAGGTCTTGTTCAACTTATTGCTTTGGCATCATTGTTTTCTTGTTCTTTTACTGATCTTAAGTTATCACTCCATTCTGGGCTGTGACTTGGGCTAAGGGCCTGAAAAAGTGGCTTGAATCCTGGGGTCACTGGCACAAAACTAGAAAATTGGGTCCCTGGACGTTGTCACATAAGCCTATGAGAGTGACTTTGGGTTTCTGAACATTGTCATGCCTATAGCATGATAGTGACTGAGGCCTAAGATGGTAAAAACTTCAGTAGGACCCAAGGGCAAGCTGTCTGAAGTGTTAGATTGGTTTCTATAGGTCATGAAACTAATGTTGGATGAATGTGTGTGATGTTTCTATTGATTCCACTTTCTTAAGGTCACATAGGAGGTCGAATCTAATCATAGTAGCCTCTCGTTGCATATTTACCCCAGTTGGCTAGTTACTTGGGTAGATCTGGGAGGAGGGTGTTACAGAGTGGTATCAGAGCATGGTTCACCCCTTCAACTAGATGGGCAGTGTGTGTTGGTCATGCGTACATGTCATTTGCATGTGTGTGTCCTACACTTGCATTCCATGTGCTTGTTGCATTGCATAATGTTGATCATGGTCGTAGTAAGGTTATCATGAGGAACTTGATGTTGATTTTGGTGGAATGCATCGTCATATGTATATGACTAGTTACATATTTTTATATGTCACTTACATGTTGTTATATGTCACTTGATTACATCCTTGTATGTTAGGTTGCATTATTGTATGTTTGATTACATGTATTAGTCTTGTAGGTTGGTTATAAGTATTGATCAATTATGCTCGACTACATGCATTCATGCGTATGTGTAGTTGATTATGCATTGCTTATGCACATTGATGGTTGCATGTGGCAATGCGTACAGGGGAGTAATGATTGTTGTCATGCATGATGTCATGGTTTGTGTAGTTGATATGGTCATGCATTGATGACTAGACTCTAGCTAGAATGATGTGTATATGGTTTGGTACTCATGTGTTATATGTCTATATGTAGTTGTTATGCATGTATGGTCTTGGTTATAGTTATGCATGAATAATAGGTCAAACATGCCTTGTGAAGTCATGGTATGCAATTTAGGTCATCATGATGCTATTGGTTGTTATGATGCTAATGTGTTGGCTGAGATAGAGCAGGAGATGCAGATCATCATAATGAGGTTGCAGCATTGGACTTTGGGGTAAGAGCAGATCATCATACATGTATTGTATGTTTGGCATGCAGGTATGTAAGTCAAGGATTGTTATATGCATTAGGTTTATATACATTAGGTTTATGTACATGTCTTTTGATGTTATGGTTACATACATGATAGATGATAGTTGATTAGTATAGTCATATGAACATGTGTCAGATAATCAAGAATGATGGTAACCTGTGGTTGTATGCATTTCTATTGTTTTTTATGTTAGATAACTTGATGATTAGTTTATATGTTGTTGATGAGCATGATATATAACGTATTGTTGGTATATGTTGTTAACTTGTTGATTAGTGTTATTTCATTGAGATATTGATGTTGTAATATGGATTGGTCATATGCGTGATGGTTATGATCATTGCATTGAAGATCTTGATGTTATATATATTGTGTTAACTTAGTTTGACCTATGCAGATGGTTATGGTTGTAATATTCAGATATAAGCCAACATATTTATGATATGGTGTCGTACTAATCTAGACTGATATACATATGTGATTTTTATGCATGAACGACAAATGTTTATGAGCTTATGATGTGAACATGTTAGTTAATTACTGTTATGGATATCATTATTTATGCTTGAGTTGATATGTTGTGAAGATGTATCGTGCTAACCTGGATTGATTGTGTAGACAAGATCGCCTCCCTTGAGATACATTAAGGTATGAGTTTTCTTATGTCGTATATTTGGTACTTGACTGTTTAATTACATTGTCTAGTTGATTTATTTAACATGGTATGGATGCAAGTTGGTTTAATGTTTGAAGAATTGCATAATATGAGTATGTGTTCAAATGATCTTGTTTTAAGATGGTTGTACTGACACATATGTGTTGAGACAGTTGATATGTACTTAAATGTAGTTGACAGTTGTAGCATTATGTCTAATGACTATGAGTTGACTATGGATTATGACATGATTGTTAGTCTTGGTAAAGGTTGATTTCAAATTTATAGATATGATTGTCTTGATATTTGGAACATGTGGTTGAAATGTGTGAGCAGTTGTAGGAAACATGCTTGGTATTGGTATGAAAAGGTAATAGTTGATATGTTTATATAACTAATAGTTGGGTGACGTGACAATGCATAGTAAGACTTGGTTGCAACAGGGTAAAGGTAAAAGAAAGGAATTGGGTAAGAATTCCTTTGGCTATGTTTGGAAACCCTAATTCCAAACAAATGAGTGCTTTGCATACATGAATTATTCTTAACCTTAATCTTGTATGACATTATGTGGGTACATGATGTATTCATGAACATGTACTTGAAAGGTATATTAGCTAGTCTTTAGTGACAGGTCGATTTGTCAAAGGATTGGAGTCCATTGAGAGATGGCGTGGATGTGTTCAGTTGCAAGCAACATGCTTGGCACAAAAAGATGAGATACTTGGTGTATTGTTATTTTTATTTATGCACTAAAAATTATGTGTTAATGACATCATGATGCAGGGAGTTGCATGGAAAGAGAGGTTTCCATGAAATATTGAAGAAGGCTCAGGTTGAGATTTCCTTTGGAATCATTGGGAATCATGGGGATTGAATCATGGTGTTTTTTGTTAGTCTTGCCCTTTTTGTCTTTTGTGATTTTCTTGCGCTGATTTGTAGTTTTGTTATGTTTAGTGCATGATCATGCCACTTTGTTTGTGGTGTCATATTGTTGTTGGCTTTCCATGATTTTCTTCTTGTTTCCTTCTCACTCTTTCCTTTATTGTTTTGAGAGTCTTGGGAATTGGTTGGGAAAAGAGGAAATTAATGGAGCTCGGGGAGAGTCGTGTGGTACCCAATAGGTAATGTAAGACTCGGATGAAGCTTTGTGCATGAGTAAGCACATCGAAAGGTAAGACTGTGACAATCGGTTAGATTGGCTGGGTCCATTGTGGTAAATGGACGGTGGCAGTAAAGTCATGAGAAAGGTAACCAAAAAGGTAAAGTAAATGGATCTAAGGTGTCAGATGCCTTAGCTATGTTGGGAACGACTATTCTTAATTTTGCGCATGTGTTGCATGAATAAAGGAATTTCTCTTAACCCTTGACCTTGATATATGGTAGTTATGTTATGATCATGATTATGTTGATGTTTATATATGTATACATGTAGGTGTGTATGTATGTCATATTTAATAGGGTCGTCATGGATCATGACTATTAACGCTAACATTTATGTGTATATATATGTATGTATGCATATCATTGTCTGACAGGATCATGATTGTTTATGCTAATGTTTACGTATATGTATGTATGTATGTATCCATGTATCTATGTCAATGTCCGACATATCATCAAGAATTGTTCTTGTGGCAGAATGATTGCTTATGTAGGCAAATGGCATGAAGAAGTTCCTAACTATGAGGAATCAAGTGGGAAGAGTAATCATGACAAATATATGAGGTCAGTATCATGTGAACATGAATTTATATTATATGATTCTATTATGCTTATGCTTATGTTATGGAAAGGTTATACTGAGGGATACATCAACAAAATGAAAGTAGTGTGGTCTACGGCATGCTAGGATAAGCATGGATAAGACACTGGAAGCAAGTTTTCTTGGTAAGGACAGTGTGGTTTTGGATGTGTGGTACTATTATTGTGCATATGTTGTACATGTTGCATCTATGATGTGTCCACATGTAGTGTTGTGTATATATAGTGTGTGTACATATTGTTTATGCAATGTTATGTACAAGATGGTACAAATAGTGTTGTGCAAATATTGCATATGGTGTTGTGCACATGATTGGATATGCAGTGTTTTGTATAGACAATGATATGTACATGTTGGATATGCAGTGCTATGTACATGTAGTGTTGCGTTCACGTTGTACATGTGCCGCTATGTACATATGGTATTGTATGCATGATTGTATAAGTGGTGTTGTGTACATGTTGTACAAGTGGGGATGTGTGCAGGTGTTGTTGTGTGTTAGAGTCCTATAATAGGAATCAGTGGTATTGGTCTCTCACTATTAATTTTGGTCAATTTAGCCTATGAATCACACGGTTTCATAGCCTAAATATTTACTTGTCAAAGATACCATTCATTCCTTGAAGTATTGTGGTAAAACCTGTCCAAAGTTGGGATGGATTTTTATTTGTAATGTTTGGCTTAGATGATCTTGCATGTGAAATAATCAGATGGAGCTCAAAATTAGCTTTCTGATGGTATGTGGAGCTCCTCAAATGGACCCCAGAGTAAAAATTCAGAGCAGATTGAAGTTTATTCTTCAAAACCCACAAAATAAAGGAAAATGCCTAAGGAGGGTCCCAAATCCGTATATCAGAGGTTTGGAAGGAGAAAATAGTGCAGGTCAGAGAAAAACATCGATTAGCAATCACTGATATCATAAATCGACGATCGGAGGTGTATGGCATATCGACAATCAGAGATCCTGCATCCCGCAGTTCGGAGGTGGCACTGTGCGATATGCAATAAAGGTGTCGGGGATAGGCCTCTAGTGTTAAAGTGCTAAGAGGGCCAAAAACAAAATAACAAAGGAAATTCTTCATAGAATAGGGCATGCTAGGCCTTTTTTCTCTCCTCCCAAAGGGACGTGTGGTAGTCAGCAATTGGATCCAATAAGGGCCACGTGGAGGATGATGTCAACAATGATGTGCCCATATGGTGGACACATGGCAGGTGGATTCAACATTTTTCAAGGGTCATAAGGGGCCAAAAATGGGTGACACATGTCACCACTCACAGGCTAACATGTGGCAGTGACATGGCGATGATGTGGCAGTGATGACGTCAACAATCGCATATCGTTGATCAAAGGTTGAGGCTTGTTGTGCATCGGAGTGAAACCTTTGATTGAAAACCTCTGGGAGAGGGGCTCCGATAAGAAGGTTGAATGTGGGCACATGAAGAGTCACTGGACCAAGGGCCACATGAAAAAGGTGATCAGTGATCGCAATCGATGAAATGTAATGTGTGCACCAAATGAAACTGTCGATTGGAATTGCCAGGAGAGGAGCTTCAATGTGGGGGCTAGCCCATGGTTATAAAGAGTTCAGAGAGCCAGGAGCTATCAGCACAAGGCACGGGCCCAGGCACATATATATGTGGTCCCATGTCATGTGTGATGGAACCGTTGTAACATGATATTCTAAAGAATCAGTCCCTTTTTCCACCAAGTCCCAAAGTCTTATTTTAAAGGAGCATTAATGCAGTTTTCAAAGAATCAACCCCCTATCCCAAGCTAAAAGGGCTTAACCCCGAAGGACTGAGCATATAGTCACAACTTATAATCCACTATATTTTTATGGTTTCGACTATTCGGAAGTGACCTGATAAGCTTGAAGGAGATCGATAAGGCATTAGGAGGATTTTTAGCAGGATTTTTGGCACCTTGGTAGGCAGTTCGAGAATTTTTCAGAGAAGTATGAGTAGATGAGGATGAAGATGATTTTCTGAGTTAACGTTGTTCCCTCATTTAACCTGAATCTTGTTGTTTCCATTGATAAAATGTACCTTTGATCCACTTAGCTGGATGAAATGAAATGTATTTGGCCTTTAGCCGAAATAGTATTTAAAGGCTAAATATTTTGTTGGAAATAATACTGAGAGGGGGGTGAATCAGTATTATCAAGTCACTTATTTTCTTTTTCAAACCCAGATCATATACGCTACTTCAGTTAGATAAAACCACGTATATACGCAACTACAGAGAAGGAAACCCGCGTATGAAAAGCAGACTTATAATTTAATTTATCTTACATATGTTGATCATTAATCTGTGTATTAGGATCAAATAGAAAGTAACCAGAAACAATAAAACAGAGCTGAAGACAATCACACACAAGAACACAAGATATAAGGTGGAAACCCAATGTGGGTGAAAACCACCTACTGCAATTCGTCTCTATCTTCTTTAAATTAGAAACTTCTTTTTACAATGTACTGGTACAGTCCTTTACCAGTACACAGGCTGCAACCTGCAGAGAGCTACAACCCTCTCTTGTTCTCCAACTTCTCCTGGAAGGGAGCTACAACCCCCTTAGTTCTTGCACTAGCCAAGATACTAGTACGTAGGTGTTGGCCTACAGAAGGCTACAACCTTCTCTTTTTCCAGGGACCACATTTCATAAATTTTCAGACTGGATCCATGAACATCAATCAATCATCAAAAATTTTTGTATCAAACAATCTCCTTTTCACCAATTAGCACTGAATCAAGTAGATACTTCTCTGACGGTTGTACCCAAAAATACAGTAACAGTAACCACACACCAAATTTTGAACCCAGAGCACTGCAGCAATAGACAAAAGCAGCTAGATCACAACTCAAAAGATATACGCTACTTAAATAACCTAAAACCTGCGTGCATACGCTTCTGTGTTTGGACCAACATGCGTATACGTTGTTTTTATTCACTGAACCAGCGTGTATACGCGCCTTCGCTTCGCTGAACCTGCATATAGATCTATAAAGGACTCTTTCAAATATTCAGACACTAGTTAACCCAGATTATCAGATTTATAGATCAAGCATGCGCCACATATAACAGATCAAAATCATACAAAGATACTATCATTCAAGCCTTAAGATTATGACCCATCAATAGAACTTATCCTTCTCTTTGCACTAAGGTTCCTCCTTCATTCAGATCCAGATATGCACCATAACCCCAATCACCAATATTTCAGATCTAGCACATATTAGATATTCAATTAATTCAGATGATCCTTTGCCAAATGATCTCCTTCCTCTTTTATAGTCTTAGGCCTTTCACAATACCACGGTCCAAAACCATAATAAAACAATACCATGGACCCAATACTTGGGATCAACACTTCTGACGAGATACCATGGTCCAAAACCATAGGTTCAAATACCAAGGACTAACTACCACGGACCAAAAGTAAGTTCTCCAACATATACACGCTTTTCCTTGCGTGAAAGTGCGTGTATACGCATACGCGCCTTTGTAACGTCTAACCCGCGTGTATACGCACCTTAGTCTAGATGAACCTGCGTATATGTCTTTTCCTTCATTCTGAAAGCAATGAGATCTGTCACGAGAGAGAGTTGTCATCAAGGACAACACCTGTGCCATAGATCCAAACCTGTGCCATAATGGCAACAATCTCCCCCTTTGGACTTGATGGCAACCCCAAGATCCTCAAAGTTATTCTCCCCCTTTGTCATCAAGGGCAAAGGGTTGTGCTCCCCCTGAGTACATGCTGAAATCTCTGCCCTGATGTGCTAACCATGCTCCCCTTGACTGTAGGCAAGATCTGCAAAAAGGTGTTCTTCAAGAAGAACCATGACTTATACATCATAAAAGACCTTCCTATCACCAAAAGACTCAATACATACATCCATCACCTAACCAAGTGGGGATCATCCACCCAACAAGTGGGGATACATCAGAGATTTACATATGACAACCAAGTACATTACATCTTCATCCCAGGCATAGTGGGGAAACCAAAATAGGTCGTTACATGACCTTAACACCATAAAAGAGATACATGACATAGAGACGAGATATCTAGAGCAAGACTTATGAAAGTCACCAATAACTTATATCAGCAGCATCTGTCAATCACCATTCAAATCAGCAACCAAGATTTCCTTATGTTCTCCCTCTGCCTTTGTTCCACCTGAAACCAACAACAGCTGTGAACTAGAACCAAAAGCTTCTAAGATAATGCCAACAATGCATCATTAGAAGTTTATCTGCTCCCCCTGAACCTGTGCCAGATGGTCTCTGTCAGACCCATATCAGACTATCTTCAACCAGAGCTTGTCCCTACTGATATCCATCAATCCTCCATATATGTGACTGTATCTGCACAAACTGTCGTATGTACGCGGATCCTCCTCAGGCAACACGCGTACACCCATTTTTCTCTGAAACAGACAAGTTTTAATAGCAAGATGATGCATCAACTACTCCCATCTTCTGTCTGAGGTATTCAAAAGATTCCCTGGGCAGTGGTTTGGTGAGTATATTAGCAACTTGTTCCTTAGAGGGAACATGCTCCAGCTTGACCTTTTGTTCCAGCACTTGTTCCCAGAGAAAATGATATTTGATAGGTATGTGCTTGGTCTTTGAATGCATGACTGGGTTCTTTGAAATGTTGATTGCACTTGTATTATCACATAAGATGGAGATAGGTGGTGTACAAGTGATTTGAAAATCCTGCAAGGTTTGCATCATCCAAAGGAGTTGAGTGCAGCAAGATGCAGCAGCCACATATTCCGCTTCAGTTGTAGATAAAGCAATCGAACTCTGTTTCTTGCTGAACCAAGATACTAATCTGGAACCCATAAAGAATGCACCACCACTTGTGCTCTTTCTGTCATCCACGCTTCCAGCCCAATCTGCATCTGTATAAGCATGAAGAGTGAGATTTGTATCTCTAGGATACCATAAGCCATAGTTTTGAGTTCCTTGAAGATACTTGAAAATTCTCTTCACTGCCTGAAGATGAGTTTCTTTTGATTTGCCTGAAATCTTCCAACCATTCCCACTGCATGCATGATGTCTGGTCGGGTACCTGTCAAATAAAGCAGACTTCCAATCATGGATCTATAGGTTGGTTGATGCACTGCTGCTGATTCATCATTTGCACTGAGACTGCATCCTGTAACCATAGGGGTACATACTAGTTTTGCATCTTCCATGCCATATTTCTTCAAGATCTGCTTGAGATACTTGGTTTGAGACAAAAAGATACCGCCTTCATTTTGTTGGATTTGCAATCCAAGAAAATATGTCAATTCTCCAAGCAAAGACATTTCGAATTCTTTCTGCATCACCAAGGCAAAGCTTTGACTCGTAGCTTCTTCATTGCTGCCAAAGATAATATCATCTACATACACAACAAGTATTAGCAATTTGTCATTTTCAATTTTTATATAAAGATTGCTATCTGCTGATCCTTTTGAAAAACCTTGTTGATGAAGATATTTGTTCAAACGGTAGTACCAAGCCCTTGGAGCCTATTTAAGACCATAGAGAGCCTTTTTTAGTTTGCATACAAGATTTGGATCATTTCCAAGAATGAAACCATCTGGTTGCTCAATGTACACTTCTTCTTCTAAGTCTCCATTCAGAAAGTCCGATTTCACGTCCGTTTGAAATACTTTGAACTTCTGAAAGCTAGAGAGAGCAAGGAAAATTCTGATAGCCTCAAGTCTAGCAGTGGGAGCAAAAGTTTCTTCTAAGTCTATTCCTTCTTGTTGAGCATACCCTTTACAGACAAGTCTGGCCTTGTTTCTAATCACTTCCCCATTTTCATTCAACTTGTTTTTAAAGATCCATTTTGTCCCTATGACATTCTTATCTTTTGGTCTAGGAACCAACTCCCAAGTGTTATTCTTTTCGATCTGCTCAAGTTCTTCATCCATTGCCTTGACCCAGCATTCATCTTTGCATGCCTCTTTTACATTTTGTGGTTCAGTGGAGGAGAGAAAAGCCAAATAGCTTGAGGCTTCTGCAATTGTTCTTCTTGTTTGTATACCTGCCTCTTTTTGCCCCAAAATTTGAGATTCTAGATGATTCTTCTGAACGTACCTGGATGGAGTCTTATCTTCTATCCTTATCTGTTCTTCTGGTGCCTCTTGAGCTTCTTCTTCATCATAGTTCTGATTTGATGTTGAAGGATAGTCCTCATCATCTTCGAAATCTTCGGAATTCACTTGCCTAGGAATGTTTCCTTCTTCATTAACCACTACATCAATGTTGTCAACAATTCTTCCAAGTCTTTTGTTGTAGCACTTATATGCTTTGTTGTGGGGAGAATAACCAAGGAGAATGCCTTCATCTGCTCTAGGTTCAAGCTTGCCAAGATTTTCATCATTATTTTTAATATAGCATTTGCTTCCAAAAATTTTGAAATATTTTACCGAAGGAGTCTCACCATACTAGAGCTCATGAGGAGTTTGAGTGCTGTTCACCCTGACATTTGTCTTGTTGAGAATAACAACTGTAGCAATTGCGGATTCACCCCAGAAAGTTGCGAGAGTTCCAGACTCATCAAGCATTGCACGAGCCATTTGTTGAACCGTTCTGTTCATCCTTTCCACTACTCCATTTTGCTAAGGAGTCCTAGCTGTAGAGAGTTCCCTTCTTATTCCATGTTCTTCACAAAAATTGAAAAATTCATTCGAGGTAAATTCTCCTCCTCGATCAGACCTGAGGCATTTGATTCTGAGATCTGATTCGTTCTCCACCAAGGCTTTGAATGATTTGAACTTTTCAAAGGCTTCGTCTTTGTGCTTCATAAGTCCTATCCAACACATCCTGGAATAGTCATCAATGAATAATATAAAGTATTCTTCTCCTCGAGGTGACCTTTTCCTAGTTGGACCACATACATCAGTATGGACAAGTTCAAGCGGCCTGCTGGCTGATCCTTCCTTCTCAGGGAAGTTAGTTCTGGTTTGCTTACCAAATTGACATGATTTGCATATTGTATTGTCTGGGATTTTGATGTCTGGAAGACCACAAACTGCCTGGTATTTGCATGCTTTCCTTATCTGTGAGAAACTAAGATGCCCCAATCTTCTGTGCCATAGCCAGTGTTCATCATTCTTATTCAGATAGCATTGATGTTGTCCTTCTTTGAATATGTATAAATTATTTGGAGTCCTTACGCCTTTGATCATTGTTTTTCCTGTATCAAGATCACGAACACGACATCCATTTGATCGAAATATTACCTCAGTTCCTTGATCACACATCTAGCTGACACTTAATAGATTATGCTTTAAGCCATCAACATACATGACATTTCCAACTTTGACCCTTTCTTTCAACTGAACAGAACCTTTACCTTTTATGAGAGTAGGGGTGTCATTTCCAAAAGAAACCTTCTTTTCCTTCTCTAAGGCACTATATGACTGAATTTTTTCTTTATCACCTGTCATATGTTTCGAACATCCACTGTCGATGTACAATTGATTTTCTTGACCTTCCACATATAAGGCTATACCACATATTTCTGGTTGGGGTTCTTTTATTCTCCATGATTTGGCACTTGAGGCTTTCTCCTTCTGAGTTGTCTGTTGAAACCTGCTCCTGCATTCAGAATCTTCGTGACCGAAATTATTACAAATAGAACATTCTATTTCATTTTCAAGAGCAGAGAAGTTGTTGTAAGTCCTTTTCATGATCCCAGTCATACTCCTCTATTTATGAACTTCTCTAGTCATGATTGTCTTATAGGCAACACATTGAGCTGCTTTGTGACCAAAGTTATGACAAGAAAAACATTGGCCATTGAAGAAACTCCTGTGATTATCAAATCTACCAGCCAAATGATTGTAGTTCCTACTAACATCCATTCTTGAGGCAAATTAAGAAGGTTTTACCTGTGGCTGGTTGTAGCTTATGTTTGTCCTTAAAGTAGATTGCCCCGATTTACCTGGTAGTCTTTGTTCATTCTTGAGGTAAACCTGTCCCTGATTTACCTGGTGATTTCCATTGGGTCTTTGTTCACTTCTCCTTGCAGCATCAAGATAACTCTTGGAGGTAGATGGTTTTCTGCGCTTGAGTTGTTCTTCATTATATCCCAGACCTATATTGATTAGTGGAAGCGCTGCACTTTGATAATCTCATCTAACGTGTCAGATCCTTTAACAAATCTAAGATTAAGAGCTTTTGTTTTCTCAATCTCTTTTCTCAATCCCACATTTCACATTCTAACTTTTCATGATGTTTTTTCTTTT
>CM062805.1:1294929478-1294990867 GCA_031772625.1 Pinus tabuliformis
TTGTTTACACATTTAAAACTCATGTTAGTTACATAAAATAAAAATATATATAAGAATTCTGTTAGAAGCCACAACATTTTCAAATCCAAGGAAAATTAGCATATGCAATAATTAAAATATTGTATTAAATTTTGTTCGTGAACCATTTAAAGTCCATTGTTGAACCTAAGTTTTTACACCACTCTGTAACACACCCTCCCACCCCTTGAGTATCTCATGTTGTGGGGGGTGTTACATATTTGCTTTAATTTTACCCCCAAGGTCTATTATGGAGATGGGGCTGCAAAAAAAAATCTCAAAGTCTTAAAATCTCAAAACAAACACCACCATCATGTTCATTGCATCGATAGCTTGATGGCGATACAAATTTTACCTCAATATGACTCTTGCATTAGGATTTATTCCCATTAATTTTTTTGCTAAATATGTTAAGCATTATCATCGATGAATGTCCACATGGTCCTTGTTAGGCACCCGCAGCACCACCACATCAACTCAACATAGGGCCCACTAAGTCTTCCCACCATGGTAGAATTTGTAAGCTCGACGTCATATCTAGCATATGACATATTGAAACCTAAACTTAGGCATGCACCCTTACCACACTGGGACCCTTGGATCCCCATATTGAAAATCCGTGAGGATAATCTGAAGCAGGGCCCACTTATACCACATAGTGTCCATGTGGTACTTATTAGGCCACTGTGGCACTACCATATCAACATAGCACGAGGCCCACTAACCCTCCATTCCATGGTGGATTTCATTAATTCATAGTTACATTTGGCTAGTGCCCATCCATCCTTTCAACTTTGCGTTGCATCACCCTTGTCACCCATCAATAACTGAATCTCTATATCCAATGCTCATTTTATGGAAAATATGGCGTAGGTCCATCTGATCCAGTACACATATTCTTGAAACAATCCCACCTAATATCCCAAATCCAAATATAGTCCAAGTCGTATATGGCACTCCAAAGAGGTGTGCGCCCCTTTTCTTCCTCTGGATACCATATCACTAGATGTAATTTACTATTGTATTGGATATATGGCCTATGGCATATCCAACTTCCATTGAAGTGTGCATCCCCTTGCCACCTTCGAGTCTCGAATCACTAGATGTGATTGGATTTTGATATAGATATCTAACCTAGATGGGATCCAACATACACATAATGGTAATGGTAGTTATCACCACTGGATTCTTAGACCACCAAATTTTTGCATGTCATAAAGAGAATGGAAACAAGGAAAATATCAAAGATTTCTCAAGACAAAGGTTGTCTACCTGAACATTAAATTTACTAAAGATAATAGCCAAGGCCTATGCAAAGGCTCTTAGAAGTATGCCAAATTCAAAGTAGGATAAAGAGATGGCTCCAAATGCCAATTCACCCAAATTCAACATTGGACAAGGTAATTTACTCAAAGCAGTCCCATTATATTGTCTATTATAGGTTAGTTAACCTCTTCAAGGAGACATGCTGGTTTGTGTGACCATTCAAAAGGATACAGACCATATCTTGAATATTGACTCTCAGGATATTAAATATTATTAAGATTCTCAGTCACAATAATATATGTGTACATAAACTTGCAACTTTATCACATCTTTTCTATAATAAGCAATCATTGGCAATAACAAGACAATCATTTAATTCACGGCATATAAAATAAACTCACATCACGTAAGATGGCCTAAAATCGTGAGTATGACAATGTATTGTCAAATTCCATCATTTAATGTAATTAAAAACTTACACGATAACTAGTTAATCTTGAGTGAACTTAAGACAATCATTCATAAACATATAACGTACCCCAAAAATCATGAAGATGGTAGTAACCACACAGTTCAAGCATTCATTACCACCATAAATATATACTATATCTTGTAAACCATGAACATAATGGTAACTTCATGCAGTCTCTCATGAATAACATAGGACCACGCATCGATGAATAACATGTAGGATTTTACAGGGTAAGTTCCTTAGATAAAACACCAAAGGACATTGCTCACAAGTAGATCACAGATCGGTACACCAGTATCCTTGACGTGGTTAAAACCCTCAAAGAGGGAAATAGTCCATGGCTTGAGCCAATGCTGCTACTTCAGGCAATTTATTAATGTAAAAGATAAAAATTTACATAAGCTTCTCTCATGAAGGGTCACCTTACAAATGACCCTCCATCCTCCTTAAATAAAGATCATGGACCAATAGGGTGTTAAGCCACAGATCAAGTGCTGATAATACCAAGGAGACAATGAACCGTCAGATAACTTCATGTCTAGAACATATCATGACTATCAGAAAGTAAGTTACAAAAGTACAAAGTAAAGAAACACACTTTACCTAACTCTACACTAGACCAAGTTATACTTTACTATTTCCTATGTGCCATAATATCCTAACATCCCCCCTTAAGAACAACTTGGGATATGATTGAAGGGTGTACAAATATGACACAATAGGAGAAGGAAGGAGGCATTAGAGCCTATCCCCCCTTAGTGACAACTTCATGAACTACAACCATAAATCGAATTTTAGTAAATTTCGCCTCTGTGAGGGCCTTTGTAAATATGTTTGGAACTCGATCATCAATTGAACAATATTTCACTTCAAGTACATGGTCATGAATGAGATTTCTAGTGAAGTGCATGTGTAGTTCAACGTGTTTGTTGCGATGATGTTGGATCTTGGTCCAGTTTTACAAGGGAATTGATAGCACATTATGGGGATATTAAGAGCAACAAATTCTTTAGTCAATTAGTAAATATTCAAAAAAAAGGTACATGTATAGAGCACATTCAACATTTCTAAAAGTTGAGTCTCAAAGTAAAGAATATTTCAGAGGATAACTTGTTAGACCTATTTATGAGTACTTTTAAGGAAATCATCCAACATGAGGTGTGTCTCTTTGAACCTAAATATTTAGAGTGGGTTTTAATTTTGGAAAGAAAAGTAGAAAGTAAAAATATTTCCACTAAAAAATTGGTCACTTATAACTATAGAGAAAATCATGCTCCCTTTCCCAAACCGACAAGGTTGACTCCTCAGTGAATGGATGAAAGAAGAGAAAAGGGACTATGTTTCAACTGGGACAATAATTATAGTAAAGGGCATAAATTCAATAATAATAAATTATTTTGCATAAACTATGAAGATGATGAAGATCAAGAAGTGGAAACTTCACAAGATTTAGAGTTAGAAGAAACTACTCCAACAATCTCCTACATACATTAGTGGTAATGAGTACTCCACAAACCATCACTATAGAAGGATATATCAAAAGGAAAAGGGTAATAGTATTGATTGATTTAGGTAGTACCCATAACTTCATCAATTACAAATTTTCAAAACTTCTTAATTACTTTATATATCTAGCACCAAAATTTGAAGTGATAATTGCAAATGGAGGTACCATAAATTATTTAGGGAAGTCTAATAAGATTAAGTTGAATATGGGGTAGTACTTATTGGTTAGTCCCATGATCGAAATCCAAATGGGTGCTGATGATGTTTTATTGGGGGTCCAATGGTTAGAGTAATTGGCAACAGTGGCCCTTAATTTCCAAGATCTTGTCATAATATTTTTCTTAGAAGGAAAGGAAATTGAGCTTAGAGGCATCCAAGGGAAACCCAATAAAGTGATAAGCTCTAATAGAATGAAAAAATTGCTAATAAAGGGACACCAAAATGTAGTTTCATATTTTTGTTCATTATATGTTCAAACATCTATATCCTCTGCTCTATGGATCTTTAAAAAGTTATCAAAAATAATTCTAAGTTATTTACATAAATTCCTAAGGGCATTTATATAGTTTGAGATCATGACCATGTTATTAATTTGCAACCTGGAAGTGTAGCACCTAACATTAGGCCTTACATATCCACATGGACAAAAAAGTGATATTGAGTGTGTTTTCAATGAGAAACATTCTTCCTAGCCAAAGTGTTTTATTTTCACCAATGGTGATGGTTATAAAAAAGGATGGTTTGTGGCGTATGTGTCCAGACTATAGATGGCTCAACAAAATGACAATAAAAGATAAGTTTCCTATTCTTTTCATTGATGTATTGTTAAATGAATTGCATGGAGAAATTTTCTTTACTAATTTGGATCTTCATTCTGGAAATCATCAAATCATAATTAGACAAGAAGGCATTCCCAAAATAGCCTTTAGAACACATGAAGGTCATTATGAGTTTTTTCTTATGCCATTTGGACGTACAAATTCACCTTCAACATTAAAAGGTTTGATTAATTCTATTTTCAAACCCTTCCTTAGAAAATTTATGCTAGTATTTTTTGATGACATACTAATTTACAAAAAACATTGGGAAGAACATGTACAAGATGTTGATAGTGTCTTAACATTATTAGAAGAGAAACAAATATATGAAAATACTTACAAGTGTTCCTTTGGGGTTCAAGAAGTGGAATATTTGGGTCATATTGTATCACACGATGATTTCAAGGTGGATCCTAAAAAAGTAAAATCTACGAGGGAATGTGCAATTCAAAATACCTTGAAGAAACTCAGAGGATTCTTAGGAGCAATAGGATATTATTGAAAATTTGTCAAGAATTATGGTCAAACAACAGCACCTCTAAAAAAACTATTGAAGAAGGGATCATTTTCTTGGACTAAAGAAGCGAGCAAAGTGTTTGAATAAATTAAATAGGCTATGTATACAACTTTGGTCTTAGCAGCACCTGATTTCACAAAAATATTCATTGTGGAGTGTGATGCCTCAAGTCATGGCATTGGTGCAATTTTGATGTAAGAAGGAAGGCCCCTTTCCTTTGAAAGTAGTGAACTTAAAGGAAAAAAACCTAATTGAACCCTTCTATGAAAATGAAATGTTGGCCACACAACATGCGCTTAAGAAATGGCATCCATACCTAATAGGAAGACACTTCAATGTAAAAATAGTGCATGATAGTCTTAAGTACTTCTTTGAGCAAATATTATATTTCAAAGAGAAACAAAAATAGGTCACAAATATGTTAGGTTATGAATTTTAAATTATCTACAAAAAGGGAAAACAAAATATTGTGGCAAATTCACTCTCAATGAAAGAGGAATATACAAATGGTTACTGTGTGGTATTTCCATTCCACTATATAACTGGATGGAAGAAGGATAGAGTGGGAGAAATATGAAAAGATATGAAAGATAATACAATAGATACAAGAGGACCCTGATGTAGTAGAATTATTTACACTGAAAAATATGTTTTGATGGTATCAAGATCCCTTATACTTATGTAAGAATTCTCAACTCAAAGAAAAGGTCCTATTGGAATTACACACTTATCCTAGGGTTCTTGAAGACATACATACTATAGGATGAAGAAAGATTTTTTTTGGGAATTTCTTAAGAATATGTGCAACAATTTGTGGCAGAATGCATGGTAGGCCAACAAAATAAAGGATAGACTATCAATACCCTATGAATCCTTCAACCATTAGTCATACCAAGCCAGCGTTGGGAAGAAGTGTCAATGGATTTTATTACAGGCTTACCAGAATTTGTATGAAAGAGTGTCATTATGGTTGTGGTAGATGGAATGACAAAGTATACCTACTTTGGCTCTCTTTTTTATCCTTTTAAGGAAAGAACTGTGGCAGAATCACTCATGGAAACAATCCAAAAGCTACATCGAATACTAAAGATTATTGTAAGTGACAGAGATCCAATTTTCACTGGAAATTTTTGGACTGGATAATTTTCTTATTTAGGTACTCAATTGGCATACATCTCATCTTACATTCCTCAATATAATGGGAAAACTGAGATTGTGAATAAATTTTTAGAATGATATCTATGTTTCTTTGCATTTAATAAATAGACATAATGGGTCAAATGGTTTCCCGTGACAGAATGGAGGGAAAACACATCCCTCCATACTTCATCAAAAATGTCACCATTTATGGAACTTTATGGATATTATCCTTCGTCCATCACAACACCCTTGAAAGGAACTATAAAGGCTCAAGAAGTAGAGGACCACATCTAAAACCAACAAGAGGTACTCAAACTATTAAAGGAGAACATGTTTATGGCACAAAATGGGATGAAACAACAAGCAGACTGACAACGTAGTGAAAGGGAATTTGAAGTGGGGAATTGGGTATCTGTGAGACTACATCCATATAAACATATGTCCCTCAAGAAACAAAAAAAGAACAATAAATTAGCTATGAGGTATTATGGCCTCTATAATGTGTTGCATAGGATTAGAAGTATTCCCTACAAATTGGAGTTGCCTCCATCTTCATGTGTACATTCAATATTCCATGTTTCTTTCTTAAAGAAGGAAATTGGCGATAACATCCCATTCCAAAGTCTTCTACCGAAGATTAATGAAGATGGGAAAATAATACTGGAACCATACACAATTTAAGAAACAAATACTAAGTATTTGAGAAATCAAGCAATCACTAAGTACCTCATCAATTGGAAGAACCTATTAGTGGAAGAAGCGACAAGGGAAGATGAGCATTTTAGGTAGAAACACCCATAGACGGTCAAGTGTTGAGGACTACACTTCTTTGAATGTGAGGGACATGTTAACCCATATATAATCCCCATGTTAACTGAAAAAATCCTTATTAAGCCCTTGATATTGAGTGATTACATTTTTAATGTTATATTGTTATTAAGACTAGAAGAACTCATGGTCCCATTTTATTATAATTATATCTTTTGTATCCTATATGTACTAAGGAGACCTAGTCTTATGATCATAAAATATTGTCTTGTTCATTGTATTTATTGTAAAATGAAGTTTCCCATTGCAAGTGGAAAATAATTATTGGTTTCTTATCATTTTTAAGGTGCAATGATCATAACAACATTTTTTTAGTCCATGGACTGGTTAGGGTATGCAAAGAGATTACAAGGGTATTATGATGCCATTTCCCCAGAATTCACATTGAATTTCTAGCATGACAAATCTATGGTAAGAGGAACAGTGGCCCATACTAATGAAGTTACCATAACCATAGTGTCCAAGATTCCACAAATAGGAGAAAAATGGTATTTTTGGAGGAAGCCCAAGCTTGAATTGATGGATGTTGGGAATGGGTCCCCAAGGGTTATTTTTGGGGTTGAAAGCCCAAGTTTTTGTATAATAAGTGTAAAGTCTTTGCATTTTGTGGTCGTGGAGTGTGAATATGTGAAGTAGCATAAAGGGTTTTTTCCCTTATTTTATGTAGGTCATGTCAGCTCTAGGAGATCTACCCATGGTTCGCGGACCATGGGATTGTATAAAAAGGGAAGTCTTAGAAGAGTCTAAAGGAGTTCAGCTCTTGGTATTTTTTGAGTCATTGATGGATGTAATGGGTCTGTGAGAGCTAAGAGCAAAGGGTCTTAGCGTAGCAAAGAGGCTTTGTAGCTATGTGCGCAGAGGCCTAGGGAAGAAGTCCACAGCTGAGTGCTCGGACCCCTGTAGCTGTGTGCGTAGGGCAATTAGAGTCTGTAAAGAAGATTTGAAGCATCAATAAAGATAATTGTTATGGAATTATCTGTGTATGATCTATTTTACTTCTACTATAAATGCATATGATTATGTTATGATGAATACTAGGTTTATGTTTTAATGTTGTATTGATGTGCGAATCCATATGGTTTGCTTTGTTATATGAACGCAAGTAAGAATATTTGTTTACGCGATGATCATCTTAATGCATATTGAAGTTATAAATTACTTAAGCTAATATGGGTAAATACAAAAGTAAGAGTAATTATAGAGGCACATAAGTATTTGATCCACCTATCTAGGGCATGCGAAGGATAGTCGTAGACCTTCGTGGAGGTTTAGAGGATGACTAAGACGAGTATATCGATAAGATCTAAAAGGCTTATCGACCTGTGCGAAGGAAGGTTTATGGTATAAAACAACATCACTACCATCTCTGGGTACGGAAACTTGGTTATTGCATCCCCCCATACTGCTTCGGGTGAGACTTTAGTCACGGTCTGCAGATTAATGCCAAAAGGGCCAGTAGTGTAGGTATTTGCTTGGCTAATTAATGGTCAACCTGGGTCAGGGCCCATCAAGCCAACAAATGGTTCCATTGCCGAGATCGGGATCTTCATAAAGAGATGTGTGATGTCACATCATTGGAATCCAACTAAGAAGGAGATCAAGACTGGTTGGATAGAAAGATCCACGAATTTGTGGCGCAAGAGAACAAGAATCCGCGATTGACGAAAGAATAGTGGTTGGATCGATATTTGTACATAGAGATACATGAAACCTTCTTTTGTTCCTGCCTGGTCGAATTAAAAGAGTGTATCGTGAAATTGGCAGATGACCAAGGAAGGTGGAGGCTTGATGGTCCAATAATCTAGACCCTAGAGTTAGTGCAGAGATTAGAAGCCTCTGAAGATAAGATCACACCTGCTATCGATCATTGGCTTGATCATATTATAGGAGGATCTGTGACAGAGTTTGTGATCGATAATTCGGTTAGTTACAATGAAGCATAGCATTGCTTCTTCAAGGGACCATGAGGTAAGTATTTAAGGTTTTCAAATATTTAGATTAAGATGCTCTTGTGTGAAAAGTGGGTTATGCAGTTACCTTGATGTTTGGAGCTACTCTTTAGGGATAGAGGGAAAACAGGGTCCTGAATATAGCCCACTGATTGGACCTCCTCTGAGTGATGACGAGGAAGCAGAACATGCTTCTCTGCAAAGCGTTGCTCAACTGATAATACAAGGGTTCCCACGAATACCCCACCCACCCACACCACCTCCATCTTCACCTCCGTTGCATACGCCTTCACCCGCACCATCGCCACCTCCGCCACCATCTAATATGGAGAATTCAGTAAAATTTTCTGTGTTCAAGGGGTTAGGAACTAAGGACCCAGACCTATTTTTGGTTCATTACGAAGGCTACATGGGAAGTTCAGGGTATTATAGATGATCAAATGAAGAAAGCAACATTGGTTACTTCTTTGCGGGAACGTGTGATAACATGGTATATTAAGTACTGCATTAATAACCCGATGGCTTCATTAGAAGATATTCAAACCGTGCTGAATAAGGAATTCAGCAGGCCCAAATCTAAAGCTTAATCAAATGTGGGATTCAAGGAGATCATGATGAAGCCTGGTGAGACACCTTGGGATTTGGATCAAATGTTGAAGTGCACAATCCGTGAAGCTAACATGAATATTGCAGATGGGAAACACTACGAATGGTTTGTAGCTTGGCTCCTGCCTCATCTAAGGGTTGCTTTGTCACAACAAAAGATTGGAAACCAGGCAAAAACTGTGGAGATTGCGATGATATTTCACATGAAACTGATGCAAGATGCTAATTTAAGGGTTCAATAGATTCGCACGCAGTTGCAAAACCTTTTCCTAGAATTTCAAAGTCTGAAGAAATATAGAACTGTTCTGCCTAAGGTGTGTGAAGAAGTTTGGTGCTTGAAGTGAAAAAGTCAGGGACATGACAAAGATCATTGTCCAGTCTTCACAAATTATGTTGCAACAAGGGGGGCAATTCCTTTGAGGCCGGAAGCTCAAGAAGATCCAAGTACAGGGCTCGTGCTATGGTGTGCTATCTGTTAGGTAGCTTAGAAACATGTGACAAACCATTTCCATTTGCTGTAGAAATTTGTATAGACATCGCAACAACTCTTCTGCAACTTCTGTCGATCTTTGGGTCATGATGAGTGTAACTACTGTAGTTATGAGCTAATGATGGATAGAACGCCCACATATAGGGTGCAAGCAGAAACCCGGCCTTTGGACCAAGGCACTGGTGGAGTGTGAGGTGAATATCAAGGCCGCAGATGAGGTCGAGGTGGAGAAGGACCTAGTAGAGGTTGGCAACAGGTTATTTGTTACAACTGTGGAGGACTAGGACACTATGCGTGAGAGTGAAAGAACCTAACACGTCAATCATGCTTATATTGTACTCAGTTTGAACATGCGACAAAGGATTTCCATGTATTATTAGCTAAGATAAGTGAAAAGGGGGTGTAGCCTCAGCAACCGACTCATAACATGCAAATGATGAGGGCTGAGCCTCGCGAGGAGGATCCTAAGGTAAATATTCTGGTGTGGAGTGGAGTGACGATTGGCGAAGGTAAGGGGAAGTAGCCTGAAGAAAGTGAATGGGTCCACAAAGTGCCAGAAAAGGAGATCTGGTTTGATCTAGAGCACGTAAGAGAAATTTTTATGGAAGCAAAGAAAAGCTTCACTAAGGCCTCTACCTCAGGAAGTCAGGATAAGCCAGCTAAAGAGATGGACCCTTCCATGCTTACTACTTTCTTGGAGACCTGTATGAAGCTGTTGCATAATAGCAAGGCTATGAAAGGACTGTAGGAGCTGATAAATAAATACGATGGAAAAGAAAATGCTCCTAGCAGACCTTGCATAATCAGGAAGACTGGCAAGCATAAGGCAAGAATGGGGTGTGAGATGAGGCTCACTGCGAAGATAGGAGAATATGAGATGGATCAAGTTATTCTTGATCTGGGGTCAGACGTGAATGTTTTACCTAAACAGACGTGGGAGAGGATGGGGAGACCTTCACTGCATTGGTATTCGATTTAGTTAAGAATGGAAAAATAACAGAAAATCATCCCCATGGGAAGATTGCAGGGGGTGATAGTTAATATTGAGGGCGTGAGAACATTGGCTGATCTTGAAGTGATAGATATTGTCGATGACATCAATCCCTACCCTGCGCTCCATGGGATCGATCGGGCCACTGACATGAATGGGGTAATCAATTTGAATAATCGGAAGATGATATTTGAGAAGAAAGTTCTCTGCATAATAGTCAAGGTAGCAATATTCAAAATACTGTAGGATCCCCTGGACTTAATTCAACCAGATTGGACAACCCAGTTGTGCCATGTGCTGGAGTGCTACAATGTGATTGTTGAAGAGGAGGATGAGGACCTGAGGAACATTAATATCCCAGAGACTGAAGGTCACCACGAAGTTGAAGGACCCCAAATTGACAATCCAAATATAACTGCGCCTCTAAAAACAAGACAAGTGAACATTGGAACAGAGGCAGAGCTGAAATTTGCAAAGATTGGGGACTACTAGGATGACGCAATAGTAGATAAGGTCGTTGAATTTCTCCGCAAATATCAAGAATTGTTCCCTATGAAGTTTTTAGAGTTTAAAGGGATAATAGGGGACCTGGGAGTTAAGAAAATTACATTGAAACTAGACGCAAAGCCAATTAAGCGAAGGCCTTACCACCTCAAACCAAAGTATAAAAAGAGGCTTAGAGTTGGATAAAATGCTTATGGTGGGTATTATTGAACCAGTAGAAGAGTCTAATTTGGAGAGCCCAATAGTAGTTCAAGAAAAGAAGAAGAAGGATGAAATAAGGATATGCGTAGATCTCAGGAAGTTGAATGACACCTGCGTACATGATCCCTTTCCAACTCCGTTCACCGATGATGTGCTGGATAATGTAGGAGGACAAGAAGCATATTTGTTCACTAATGGGTTCTCGAGGTACCATAGATCAAGATCATGCCTAAGGATAGAAGTAAGATGACCTTCGCCACTGAGTGCGGGTTCTTTCAGTATACTATAATGCCTTTTGGACTGAAGAATGCTTCGATGATATTTTCGTGTGTAGTCATCACGATGTTTAAGGACTTCATTCACAAGTTTCTTGAGGTATAATTTGATGATTGGACAATGTTTGGGCTAGTGAAATGCCATATAGCCAACCTATGAATGATGTTGGATACATGCCGAAAGTATCAAATCATGCTCAATTTGAAGAAATGTTTGTTTTGTATTCCTTTCGGAATCTTGTTGGGCCATGTGGTGTTTAGACAAGGATTAATGGTTGATGCATCTAAGATAGCATTTATAATTGATTTAGAGGCACCAAGAAGTGTGAAATAGCTACACGCAACGCTGGGGCATACGAGATACTATAGAAAGTTCATTAAGAGTTATGCCTAGATTACCGCGTCGATGGAGAAGTTGGTAAAGAAGGATGTTGCATTCTATTGGAATGAAGAATGTTAGCAAAGCTTAGATGTGTTAAAGGAAAATATGGTCACCTCGTCGATCCTATTCTTGCCGTATTGGAAGAAGGAATTTCATGTGCATGTGGATGTGTCATGTATTGTGCTCGGGGTAGTATCAACACAGGCCGGTGAGGGAGAGTTGGATCACCCTATAGCATTTGCGAGTAGGAAGTTGTCTAAAGATGAGAATAATTATTCAATGATAGAGCACGAAGGTTTGGCTATGGTGTACGCGTTCTAGAATTTTAGACACTACTTGAGAGGTAGACACTTTAATATGTATACATACCATTATGCATTGAAGTACTTGGTTAAGAAGCCTGTGTTGGGGGGGAAGATATGAAAATGGTTGTTGTTATTTCAAGAATATGATTTTGAAGTTATTGTGAAGCCAATACGATTGAATTTTGAACTGGATCATCTGTTGCACATTGAAACGGGAGAGGAGTCTACTAATTTGGAGGAAGGACTTCTTGACGTGCAGCTCTTTGCAGTGCGTATCGCAGACAATCACTTTGGAGATATCATACACTTCCTGACAATAGGAATGGCTCCAGAGGGTATACTAGTCAACAAAAGAAGGAGTTGGTGGTGCATGCAACAAACTTTTCTCTCATTGCAGGGAATTTATATAAAATGGGCTCGGATGAAATACTGCGACATTATGTGCCTGAGGTTGAACGAAGCAGCATCTTTGCTGAAGCTCATGCAGGAGCTACGAGAGGACATTATGCAGGAAAAGCAACAACGTAGAAGATTTTACGCACTGGGCTATGGTGGCTGATGCTTCATAAGGATTCCAAGGCTTATTGTAAGGCATGTGATGCATGTCAAAGGATGGGCAGGCCATCACAGAGGGATGAGCTACCTCTGAATCTGCAGCTGTCATTACAACCATTTGAGAAGTGGGCAATTGATTTTGTAGGACCAATTCAGCCTCCAGGAAAGAAGACAGGTGCGCAGTACATCATCACCGTGACTGAGTATTTGACCAGATGGGCGGAGGTGCAGCCTGTGAAGGACTGTACAGGGGAAATAGTAGAAAAGTTCATCTTTGAGTATTTATTGACTAGGTTTGGTTGCCCAAAGATTTTTATGAACGATCGCAGTAGGAATTTCCTTAATGAGACAATCAGCGCATTGACAGAGGAATTCCAATTTTGTCTCCAAAATAGTATGCCGCATCACCCGCAAGCTAGTGGAGTAATTCAAGCATTTTATAAGATATTGGAGAATGCGCTGAAGAAGGTTTGCAATGCACAAGAAATGAGTGGTATGTACGTGCACCCATGGTGCTATGGGCTTATAGAATGACTTGCAAAAATTTTACTAGAAAAATGCCTTTTAGGTTGGTTTATGGCATAGAAGATGTGATGTTGATGGAGTACATTATACCTAGTCTGTGCATAGCGAAATTCACAGGAATGGCGGATCGCGAAGACTTGGAAGAGAGGCTCACACAGCTGACAGAGTTGGAAGAGGATGGTTTTGGCTAGATTCCATCAGCAGGTTCACAAGGAGCGCGAAAAGGCATGGCACGATCAACACATCAAACTGTGCACCTTCAAGGTAAATGATTTAGTGTTATTATATGTTAGAAAGTTTGATAAATTTCTAGGAAAATTTTGAAATATTTGGCTGGGGCCATACGTCATCAAGGAGATTATTGATGGTGGAGCAGTTCAGCTGGTGAAGTTGAAAGGAGATCGATTTCCTAGGAAGGTAAATGGTAGCTGATTGAAGTCATACACTAGATGACTATATGGTGGAAGCATAGTCTTAGCACTCCAAGCAGCTGAAAGGAGGTGCGGGACTATAAAATACACTGCCCAGGTTGTAGAGATGCACAATGGAGGGACTTCACGGAAAGGAGGAACGTCACAGTATTAGCATAAGCGTGAGGGGAGCTACACTATAGGAGAAGCAACTACGTAGGGCAACCAAAAAGTGACCGTTATGGTCACTGTTCATGATTTGACAGTGAGAAAAAAACTAAGAGGAGCAAGGGGGGGGGGGGAATTTAAGGCCAAATTTAAATGCGACATATTTGAAAATCTGCTGCCAATATAGCATTTATGAATGGATTTTGGAGGGAACTGTCAGATTTGAATTCGAATTTGCCTATAAATTACAAATGGCCTCCCAACAAAAAACAATTTGCATTATGAGAATTGAGGTGTCGAGTTATCAGTTGCGCATGAACCCTAAGGGTTTTGAGGCTTTGGTGGCTAGTTCTGTGTTTGACAGATTGCTTAAAGAAACCCAGGAGCTTTTTACTAGCCTCATGTCGATGCCCATGGAAACCGCAAGCATTGGAGGATCGATGGCCTCTGAGGGACTTGGCCCTGAGGTCGTAAGGGTAGAAGTGCCTGCAAAAGTACCAAATTCACCGAGGTCACCCAGGCTCAGGCCTATGCTAACGAAAGAGGGGCCTAAGACAAAGAAAGACAAGCATAAATTGACACATCCAATGTGTAATTCACCGAGAAAGCACCAGAAGAAAGAGAATCCTACTGCGTAGGAGAAAGGCAAGGTGGTAGACCTAGAATCTGATGAGGGCATGGAAGACACTGGTATGGGTGCAGAGGATATCAATATTGAGGGGGTGGACCCTATTTTCAAATTATCATAATACATCCCTCTATGCTGAGGCAAGGTGAAGGTCCCAAAGGACTCAGATGAGGGAAAGTTTTCACTTAACACATTGTTGTTGCAAGACGAGATCGCATTCGAGGGTCCACACTCGGCACGCATGCCACATCTGAAATTAGAAGATTGGGACTTGGCAGATACTAAGTGGTTCCCCCACTTGGTGAGTGATACATTTATGACCCGCATCTTATATAAATATTATGGTGTGAACGTTCTGGAGCCGAGGAAGTGGATTAGAGGGGTGGATAAGGCAATACTGTTGAACCTCCTATGGGTTCCACATTACAACCGCACGCCCATAACTTTGATAGTGATCAAAAAAAATTTATTCTTGGTGCACGAAGAGTGCCTATCATTAGGAGAACTGATACCAATCACCGATATGCTAATCCATAGGATCACAATATTATTGCACTAAGGGATGAATTGGGCCAAGGAATCTGGCAGAAAGATGGGAAAGCGAAACCTTGCCAAGCGAATGAAGGACAAGTTTAAGCTTGTTAAGAAACTGCGTGGAGACTCAATTGCCAGCATAACCGACCCTGCGGTTAAGGTAGCCACCCAGATCCTAGCTGGGAAAATAATGAGGAAGTGTCGTGTAGATGAATTGTCAGCACCAATTGTGTCATTAGCGTACCAGTGTGTAGAGGGCGTACAATTAAATTGGGTGTGCTACCTCTGCAGCAAGTTCCTCATGAACTGTAGATAAGCACAAGACCAGAGTAAGACCTTCCATTATGCATGGATTTTGTTATCAATCACATTGGTCACGTGGGAATTACTGGAGGACAGTCAGTTTCCTCTGATCGTGTCAGATCTGCCAAAAGTAGAGAAGTTCACTTCACTGTGGGCCACAAAGGATTCCAAGAGGGTCAAGGACAGTAGGATATTTTGGGTGCTAGTGGAGGCAAACATCCGCGCCACGATAAATGGCAAGCCATGGATCTCGCCAACTGTCTTCGAATAGTTTTCAAGATATGTGGAGTTCAAAGTAGACTTCCACTATGTCTCCATGCGGGCATGGAAGGACCCTGAGCAGAAGTGGTATGATCTCCCATACCTTGCCACAGATGATGCAATCACAGTAGTCCTTGAGCGTTGGACAATAGAGTGGCGCACGACCTCAAATTTGTCAGTTGGGTCCAGTAAGTCCACAGGAAAATAGAAGAAGGCAGAGGCCCAGTTGAAAGTGTATCAGCTGGCTAAACAGAGGAAAAAGGAGGCTGAGGAAAAAGCCAAAGTAGAGTGTGCTACAAAGGATAAGGCCGCAGAAAATGAAGGGTAGGAAGAGCATGGCTCTGACAAAAGTCAGAGGTCCCCTTTGACACAGATAGAGGACAATGAGCAACAATTAGAACAGGGTGGTGGAGACCAGGAGAGTACTTCGTTCTGAACAAAATGCACTCGGGAGCAAGAAAAAGAAGGGTCGCGACTAGTAAATCATCGCTTAACCTGATCACCTTGACAAAAGGTGACTTGGATGACATTGGAGATAAAGTACAGGATGAGGCCACGGAGCTGCTGGAGCAGTTTGATCAGCAACAGAAGCAAGCCTTGGTTTCCATTCAGACAAGTCTATGTGAGCTGCAAATCCAAACTACTCAACTGCAGACTAGTGTCAGGCGGGGCAACGCGTCATCAACTAGTTTAGTGTTAGGGACCTCTGAAGCAGTGAAGATGGTCCACTCCTTGGATCCCCAGGTCGTCGCGCTGCCAGATGGAGATTTGACTCCAGAAGTGGAAGTTGATAGGGCTACTGTCACTTCTCTCAAGAAGGTTGGGTTGAAATTGGACGCACTTCCAAGTGAAGCCCTTCACACCTTGCAGGTAGATGTGATCGCAGAACTTTAGGCTAGAGAGTAGCGTGTACTGAGTGTGATCAGCGAAAAAAAGGTGAACAATGCACAGATGTTCATCGAGAAGAATTCAGTAATTGACACATGGAAGAAGGTATAACAGAAGAATGAGCACAATGCAGCAGTAGTCATTGAAGCATGTAGAACAGTTCTAGAGCTACATATCCAAGAAGAAGCACCAGTGGAGGCAAAAATTTAGAAGCTCGTTGTAGGTGTGCAATACGCAAAGACAAAGCTAGCCTTGAAGGCCCAACCTTCAACCCCCACCAGATCACAGAGCTTGAGTTGAAGGCCCAACCTTCAACCCCACCAAAGGTTAGAGATCAGCACGAGGCATATGTCAAGGATGCATATGTGGTAGTAGATGTTGTGATAACATATTGCATCGCGCTCTTTGAGCAGTCGCTGAAGGTCCTTACTAGTCTATAGGAAGATCCCAACTTGTAGAGGTTAGAAATAGAGGTGAGGGGATTACAAAAACAGTATGACGAGGTCAGAGTGATGGCGTGCACCATCGCCATCACACAAATGTTGGCCAAGCTGTAGGAAGCAACGGGATTGAAGGAACGGGTTGACATAGCACAAGGCAGTATTGAAGGCCAGATTGGAGCCTTGGATGGATGAGGCTTATGTGCTCATTGCCACCATTGAGGGAAAATTGGCTAGCCTATAGGCAACACAGCAACAAATCAAGGCAGATATCACAGGACTAGCAACATAGTAGCTGGTGGAGCAGGCTAAGCAAGCGGTGATGCAATGTGCCACTGAAGTTGTAGTGGTACAAGTGGAGCTGTGAGGTCTTCACGAAAATACCTTCATGCCAGCAGAGTGACTCGAGGGTGAGTCACCATATTTGTGTTGGGGGCCTATTGGGAACGGGTCCCCTAGGGTCATTTTTGGGGTTAAAAGCCCAAGTTTTTGTATAAGAAGTGTAAAGTCTCCGCATTTTGTCGTCGCAGAGTACGAAGATGTGAAGTGTCATAAACGGTTTCCTCCCTTGGTTTATGTAAGTTATGTCATGATTCCACTTCGTAGCACATTGTTTACATTCAAATCTTCCTCGCGTGGCTCAGACCTCATCATCTGCAAGTGTTGAGTTGGGGGAGGTGGTAGCGCTCCTTTTTCATGTATCCTAGCTATTATTGTAGGAAAATATTCTGTCTCATGATCAAACAAGTTGCAATATAAACACGATCAGTGCATTGGACTTGTAAAATCACTGGCATAATGTCCTGGCCCTCCGCAATTGTAGCATATCAACTGTCTGTGACCTCTTCCAGGTCCTCCTCCGCCTCGACCTTGTTCGTGCCCCTAAAATCCTGTTCGTGTGATCCCTGCATTTTGGACAAGGGGCCTCGTTTCGACCTGAACTTTGTAGGTGGGAGTTATATCCATCATTAACTCATAGCTTCTACAAGTGCATTCATCAGCATCATATAACATAAATATATATGAACATAAATACTCATTAATTCTTCAGAAAAATGACTTTATTGATCTTCAATTCACTGATTATAGACTTAAACCACCCTGCACACTCAACTTCAAGGGTCCACGCACTCAGCTTCAGACTCTACCTAGGCCTCCACACACTTAGCTATGGAGCCTTCCCTTCTCTACCTAAGTGTAGGAAGCAGAACCTTCTTGCCTTAGCTCCTGCCCAAGACTCTTCAACGAACCCAATTCTCTATCCACCTCTATCTTTTATTTTGTCCTAAGGCCCACTAGGAATTGACTATTTATAGGATTTTCCATAAAATGACATGGTCCGTGAACCATGGGTGAATATCAAAACCGACTCAAAACTTTACTTCAAACAAGGGGCTAATCCCCTTTGACTCTTATTCATCTATGCACTCCGCTTCCATATATCACGAAGACTTTACATCTTTTAAAAAACTGTATACAAAATTTGACTAATTAATTCCATTCTTCCCGCTGGAGACCCCATCCCAACAATAAAACACATACATAACCAACATAATAGAAACATAAATACTAATGAAATCATAGCCATATGATCCACATATAAACCAATATAATACTCATAGAAATACAAGGGGAAATAACCTCATATTGATGATGCAAAAACAAAACGCGGGATGGGACTTCCACGTTCCACCCAACCATAGAATGGTTGAGCCAAATCTCTCTTCATCCATTCACCCCCATGCCATATTCCAAGCATGAATGTGGGATCTTATAGAACACATCAATCCAAAACCATCCAGGGCTTCCAGAGGCCATCCACCTCGACCCATAAAACAGTGATTCCACCTCACTGTCGGACATCACAAAACCATCATTAGATTGGTCTCTATCAAAGCCTTCCACGACTCTAGAGCAATTGTTCGAACCAAGGCTCTAGAAATTCCACTTCAGAGCACAATGTTTATATTTGGATCTTCCTCGTGTGGCTCAGACCTCATCATCTGCAAGTTCTGAGTCGGTGGAGGCGGTAGCGCTCCTTTGTTGCGTATCCTAGCTATCATTGTAAGACAATCCTCTATCTCATGATCAAAAAAGTTGCAATAGAAACACGATGGGTGCATTGGATTTGTACAATCACCGACATAATGCCCTGGACCTCCGCAGTTATAGCATATCAACTATCCGTGACCTCTTCTAGGTCCTCCTCCACCTCAACCTCGTCTATGCCCCTCAAATCCTATTCACGCCATTCCTGCATTTTGATCAAGGGGCCACATTTCGGCCTGAACTCTATAGGTGGGATTTCTATCCATCATTAACGCATAGCTTCTACAAGTGCGCTCATCATGTCCCACTGACCTACAAAAGTTGCAGAACAATTGTTACAAATTTTCCGTATACTTCTATAGCAAGTGACAATTGTCCATGGCATGTTTTCCAACTATTTTACAAATCGTGCACCACAAAGCAGGCATCTTGCTAGGTTCTTCTTATGCTTCCGGCCTTAACGGCATCAGTCCTCCTCCTGCGAGGTAATTGGAAAAAACTGGCTAGTGGTCCTTATCATGACCCTAACCCTTGCATTTTATGCACCACACCTCTTCACGCACTTCTGGTTGAGTTGTCTTCCCCTGTTTTAGACTCTGCATCTCAAGGCATAAATTCTTTAGCTGTGCGTGGATCTATTGAACTCCCAAGTTAGGATCTTGCATTGAGGTCTCATGCAACCTCATCACGATCTCTAAGGAATCTTCCTGAGTCGTTAATTTCTATAGCGATAACGCACTCCTCGAATGTGGCATTAGCAAAGCTACAAACCATTCACGATGTTGTCCATCTGTTAGATTCATATTAGCTTCGTGAATTGTACATTTCAGCCTCTGATCTAGTTCCCAAGGAGTCTGGCCTAGTAGCATCATGATCTGTTTGAATTTAATGATTGACTATGCTTAATACTTCGGTTTGCTAAATTCTCTTTTTAGCACTACTTGGATATCCGTGATTCCCGCATTTGGATTATCATTGGAGTGATTAATATACCAGGTCAGTGTGCGGTTCTGTAGGGCGCTAACTAGTGTCAATTTCTTTGTATTTTCATCTATAACTCCTTGCACTTCCCATACAGCCCTTACCACGAACCAAAATTGGTCCAGATCTGCATTTCCCAAACCCTTGAACACAGACAACTTCATTGTGCTTGCCATATTGAATAGTGGTGGTGGAGAAGGTGGTACGAGTGAATATGGAGGTGATGGCAGTGAAGCTAGTGGCGGTGTGGGTGCAGGTGGTATTTGCGGAATTTTTTTCCTTATCAGATTGATCGCACTTCGCGACGAGACCTTCGCGAGCTCTTCCTCATCCCTCGCGTAGGTGAAATCAAGGGGCTAGTTTCAGGTCCCTTACTTCCTTCGTTCCTATAAGCTTTTCCACTTTGTGTAGCCCCGAACATCAAGGTAACTGCATAACCCTATTTTCACACGATAGCATTTTAATCCAAGTATTCAAAGGCTTTACACACTTACCTCGCAGTCCCTTAAGAAATTGTCACTCTGCCTCACTATAGCTGACTGAGGTGTCAACTACAAACTCAGTAATGAATCATCCTATAATCCGATTGAGCCAATGATCAACGGCGTGCACGATCTTATCCTCCGATGCTTCCAAAATTCACCCTAACTCTGGGGTTCACACAATAGGATTGTCGAGTTTCCACCTTCCTCGGTTATCTACTAGCTTTGCAATCCGCTAATATAGCTCAGTAGGGAAAGACACAAAGAAGATTTCATGGATCTCTGTTTACAGGTAGTAGTCTAACCACTCTTCTTTTGATAGTCGCAGGTTCCTGCTCTCCTGTGCCACGAACTCGTGAATTCTTATGTCCAACCAACCTTCAATTTCCTTCTTAGTTGGATTCCAATGATACGACATCAGACAACTCTATGTAGATTCTGGTCCCGGCAACGGAACCAGTTGTTGGCTTGAGGGGGTCTAACCCAGGTTCAAAGTTAATTAGCCAAACAAATCCCTACACTACTGGCCCTTTCGGCATCAGTCTGCGGATCGCAGACTCATGTCTCACCCGAAGCAGTATGGGGGGATGCTGGAACCAAGTTTCTACACCCTTGAGATGTCTGAGGTGCCGATTTATTCCAACTGTGCCTACCTTCGCACAGGTCACTTCATGCACTATCATGACCTTCAATACCTTTGTGATCTATTATAATTGCCTTTCGCGTAGCCCTAACCAGGGGCTGAGATGCTTTCGCGTTGCTATGGTAGCGTCCTATGCTATTTCCCCAAATTAGACCGCATATCTTACTTATCTTCTTAAATATCTTAGTTAACTTCGCGTAAATAGATATTCTATCTTTCATTCACTTATTCAACACATTCATACATATTCGCACATCATATAAGCATTAAAAGTGCAATGTATATTCAATGTAACAGATGCATAAAATAGGAAATAAATACGCAGAATGGATATGAAACTTCTCTTTATTAATGCTCCAACTGTTACAGACTTGACTCACCCTGCACACTAGGCTGCAGGGGTCCACGCACTCAACTGTGGACTACTAGGCCTCTGCACACTTAGATGCAGAGCCTTCTCCTACTCTATGACCCAAAACTAGACTTTACACTTCAGATACGACTCAATCCTTCATACTTATCCTTATTATTCTATGATCTATTGATTACTTGGAGCCTTGCTCTATTTATACAATCCCATGGTCAGTGAACCATGGGTAGATCTCTACAACTAACATTACATTACAAAATTAAGGGCAAACAACCCTATGACTCTTTTACAAACTACATGCTCCGCACCCACAAAATGCGGATTCTTTACATCGGGGTTACAACTTTTGACCAAAATATGGGCTCTAAGCCCAGAAAATTCCCTTGAGAGATCCCGTGCCCAAAAATAATTGTAGCAATCTGCAAACTTGGCACGATGTACTCCATTGGCATTACAACTTCTTTTCCATAAACCAGTCTGAATGGCATTTGTCCCGTCAACTTTTTGCAGATAGTTCTATACGCGCATAGGACAACTAGTATGCACGCATCCCAATCATTCCACTTTGCATTGCAAATCTTCATTAAGGTGTTCTCCAAGATTTTTTTAAAGGATTCCACTGTGTCATTCTCTTGAGGGTGATATGTGGTACTCTTCTGGTGATACATCTGGAATTATTCAAGCAAAGCATAAATTGTTTCACTCAAGAAGTGCAAACCCCTATTGCTCATTAATATTTTAGGGTAGCCAAATCGAGACAAAATATATTCAAAAATGAACTTTGCATCTATGGTCGCTCTACAATCCTTCATAGGCTATGCCTCATCCCACTTGGTTAAATATTCAGTCATTGTAATGATGTATCTGGCTCCTATCTTCTTTCCCAATGGCTGAATTGGTCCTAAGAATTATATTTCCAACTTATCAAATTCCTGTAATGACACTTGCAGGTTCAGAGGAAATTCATCTTTTTGTGATGACATCATCATTATCTGACAGACATCATATGCCCTACAATAAGCCTTTGAATCCTTATGCATAGCCGAGCACCATAGTCCTGCTTTTAGGATCTTCTGTTTAGTTTCTCTTCCTGCATAATGTCCTCCCACAACCCCTCCATGCACTTTAGCAAGGATACTTTGTCGTTCATACTCCAGGACATACCTACTCAATACTTCATGTGTCCCATTTTATATAAGTTTCCAATGATAATGGAGAAATCTACAGCTAGAATCACCAATTCTTTCTTTTATTGTGTCGGATATCATCTAGTTGTTGTACCCGTAGACAAGAATTGGATTATGTCTGTGAAATGGTCATTTGCGACACGTACAAAAAAATTTGTGCATTAGGCAATCCCTCCTCCAGATTTGTAGGTTCGTCACCATTCTCAATCCGCAAGAGGTGATCTGGTCCAACATTCAGTCTCCCTGGCTTCACAATTACTTCAAAGTCATATTCTTGAAAGAGCAGCAACCATCTATAGATTCCCCTCCCCCCGCCTCCCCCCCCCACAATACAGGCTTGTTGACTAGGTAATTCAAAGCAAAATGGTCTGTGTACATATTGTAGTGTACACACAAAAAATAGTGCTTGAACTTTTGGAGTGCATACACCATTGCCAATCCTTCATGCTCTGTGGTTGAATAATTATTTTCTACCTTTGATAACTTCCTACTTGCAAACGCTATCGGATGGTCAATATCACCTTCACTTGGTTGGGTTAGCACAACTCCTAGTGCTATGCAGGATGCATCTACATGTATGTGGAACTCCTTCTTCCATTCGAGGAACAGTAGAATGGGCACGGTGACCATTTTTTCCTTCAAGGCATCCAAACTCTTATGGAAATCATCATCCCAGCAAAACGTTGCATCCTTTTTTTGCAATTTTTCCATGGGCTTTGTGAGTTGCGCATACACTTTGATGAATTTCTTGTAATACCCTGTGTGGCCCAACGTTGCATGTAGTTGTTTAAAATTCTTTGGAGGCTCAAAATTAATAATCACTGCAATTTTGGCAAGGTCAAACATCAACCCCTTCTTATAGACTACATGGACCAACATTATTCGATACAATACGCAGAATATTCATTTCATCATATTAAGGGAAATTTGATACTTTTGGAAAGTATCCAACATGAGGTGAATAGTGGAGACATGTCTCTTTACTAACCCAAACATTTTCCAATCATCGAAGCAAAAAATTATGAATAAATTATTTGAAAGTTGCGAATACCACCCTAGAGAAAATTACAGGGGCATTTTTAAGTCCGAAAGGCATAACTGTAGTCTTACTCCTATCCTCCAGCTCAATCTTGATATGATGGTAGCCGGAGAACCCATCTGTAAATGAATAGGCTTCCTGACCCCAACATTCTCCAATACTTCATCTGCGAATGGTGTAGGAAATGGATCATAGACACAAGCATCATTCAATTTCCTTAAATATACGCAGATCTGAATTTATCCATTCATCTTCTTTTCCTAAACCATCATAGGATTGACCTAGTCCGATTCCTCTACAACTTCTATAATTCCAGCAGCAAGCATCTTATATAATTGTTTGTGCACTTTTTCCTTGTACTTAGCATTCAACTGGTAGGGGAATTTCTTCACTGGATTCACATGTGGCTTCATAGTGATCTTCATGATGCCCAGATCCTATACTATCCTTCTCAGATCAAAGAACTTGGTGGGAAAAAAGTCTTGATACTCCCAAAATAACTCTACGTCTTTGTCCATCGTGTCTTCGTCCCAATAGTCGACTATGTTTGTAAACTTCGACTGTGCTTCCGATACAATATTTACCTGCTTAGTATTCAAGGGCTTTGAGATATTAGGGACTTTCGCTTGAGGACCTGTGACTTCGCGCTATCCTTATGACTCAGGAATATTGATGTTGCTAGGATCTTCTTTGCCTTGCTTAGTGGTCACATTGTAGCATTCAAGCGCATGGCGCAGTTGCATATTCCAATCTGGTTGTACCCACGCAATAGGTTCTTCTAGCATTATGGATCTTTCATTTTTTTATCTCTTGTAATTCTTTGTCGATACACTCAAATCCATCCTCAAAACTAAATGTTAGCATAAAACTTTCTTTCAGAACATCCCATTCTCCGATTCCATGTCACAACTCTATTTCTATATACCAATTCATCGGAATCATATCCAAAGTGTGGGAGAATATATGAACCCATTCTGGATGTGGTTTTTCTCCCCATTCTTTCGTCCATTAAGCCAGATGCTCGCGGGGATCATCCTTTCCTGTATATTTCCCTGTAATGCAGGTATTGGATATCCAAACCACAACTTTATAATCCTTCGATATTCCTTCAGTATGCAAAGTTGCTCTTATGTGTACCCCACCATCTGGCAGGCATGTCTCTCAAGGTAATATCTAGTGCCTCAAACCGATGTTCCTTCGGTACATCCCTTTCAAATTTATCCAGAAATAAATTGACATCTTCTAAACCATCATAATATGGTAAGTTGTGTACCTTGGTGGATATACATCAGAGTGACTTAGTAAGCATGTTTCATCGCAGTGACGATATCTCATGCAACCTGGTTTGCCAGTGTTCGAGCTCCTCATCCAAATTTGAATTGCATGAGCCGTCCTTCTCCTAATTAATTTTCCCATCCGTTGTAGGGTTGATCCAATCTTCATCCTGCACAGTAATATTATATATTTTCTCAATATCATCCTCCTCATAATAATCGTGGACTTGTTCAGTATATCATGCACACTAGGCTGGATCCAATGGAACAATAACCCTTAGTTCCTTATTTGCAAATGTCATACTTCCCTTCTTAAGGTTGATGACCACATTCATATCAAATGCCTAATCAATTCCAACTAGCGTTGGGTATGGATTACTGTCGTCCACTATTTTGATCACTTCAAAATTGGCTATGGTGCTCGCCCCTTTAATATCCACAATCACTCCATGTAGGTTCCCCATAGGAATAATATTTTGTTGATTCACCATTCTCAGCTGGATTTGGGACCACTATACTGTTGGCCTTCCCATTCTTTCCTAGGTTTTCTTCATCAAAACGTCTGGGTCATGTCCTAAATCAAGGATTACCTGGTCTATTTCAAATTCTCCGATCTGGGTAGTCAATCTCATTTCACGACCAGTCCTTTACTTACCTTTTTCCACCTTGTTCACCACATGCTATTCCGACAGTGGCTTATCCTTTCTAGTGTAGTTATATATCAACTCCTGCAGTCCCTCTACTGCTTTTTGGTCCCTCAGAAGATTCATGTAGGTTTGTAAGAAAGATGCCAAAAATGATGGATCTATTTCTTACGCAAGATTGACTCCTTCAGATTTCTTCGTGTGCGTACTTTGAGTTTTTGATGTAGAATATACTACATCCGTGAATCTCCCTCTTGCCTCCATAAACGTTTCCTTTACTTTCACATCGAATCCAACCTCCTTGTTGGAAGCATTGCAAACCCATACATTTTCCTCTAGTTGTTTCCCTTTATCCTCCCCAGTAGCTATACCACCCCACATAACAATATTAATGCTTGGACCATCCTCACGTAGTTCTAATCTCATCATCTATATGTATTGAGTAGGTTGTTGATTGTAGGTCTTCTTTTCTTGCATCTTCGCGATGAGCACGGGACAATATTCTGTGACATGATCAAACTACAGAAAATATTGACATGAGGGGTGTGTTAGATTCTAAAAATCTCGCGCAAAGTGACCTGGTTCCCCACAATTGTAACAAATGATCTAACCATGAACTCTTCTAGCTCCTCCTCCTCATCCTCTTCCTCATCCATGAAATCCTCCCCACTCTGTTGTTTCACCTTGATCTTGAGGATGAGCCTGTATCTATACTCTATATGTTGGTGTTCTTTCCATCATCAATTCATAACTTCAACAATTGCACTCTTCATGACCCACATACTTATAGAAATTATAGAATAGTTGTTGGGGAGTTTAGACAAACTTCTGCGAAAAATGACAATTATCTATCGTATGTTTTCCTATAATCTGATAAAATACCATAGCATGGTACCACTCCTATACTTGGCCCAACAATGTTTTCTAGCTTTAGGGGGACAAGACCTCCCCCAATAAGATAATTCTGATACACCTAGCAAAGGTCCTTGTCGTGACCATGGCCCTTACATTTCAAACACCATACTTCCATGCGGACCTCATTCTGGACTTATTTTCCCTTCTTGAGGCTCTGCAACTCCATATGTAGGCTAGACAACTATGACTGAACCTACTACATTCCTAGATTTGTATCTTGAATAGGTGAGGCTTCCAATTTCATAGAAATCTCTAGTGCCTCAGCCTGCATTCCAATATTCTTACGTGATAGTGGCAATCTCAAATGGGGTAGTAACGAAGCAATATACCAGTCCTTATGTTGGTCATCTGTGATCTGCATATTATCCTATCGAAGTAGACATTTCAACCTATGATAAAAGTCCCATGCGAACTCATTCACCTTCTACTGGATCTCTTTTAACTCTGTTACTGACTAGGCTTGCGACTTAGGCTTCTTGAATTCATTATTTAGCACTTCCTTCATTTACTTAAATTTTGCATTTGGATGAGTTAAACAATACTTAATATACTATCTCAACACTCTATCTTGAAATGTTGTGACCAACTATGCTTCCTTCAGGTCATCGTCTATTATCTGCTATGACTTCCACACATCATTTGCCACAAACCAAAATTGTTCATGGCCTTCTATCCCCAAACCCTTGAATATGGGAATCTTCCTCCATGTTGAATAGTGGAGGTGGAGGTTGAGGCGGAGGTCTAGATGTAGGTGTGTGAGGTGGAGGTGATGGCGAAGGTGGAGTGGATGGATGTGGTAATCCCACAATACCCCGATTTACCATCTACAGTGCACCTTGAGGCATTTTTAGAATACTACTTTCTTCTTCTCTATCAGATGCTCCCAACAGAGGACTGTACTCAACACCTGAATCTAGATCTCTTTTGGACATATTTCCACTTCGCATAGTTCCCACCAATTCTCTTCTAAAAGTTAATTTAATGGAATAACCCTTTTCTCGCAAAATATAATTTTAATCCAAGTTTTTAGGGACTTCAAATATTCACCTCTTGGTCCTTTGAAAAACTGGTGTTCATCTTCTCTATAACTAACAGATGTATCGATCATGAACTCAGTAATGAATCCACCCAAAATTTTATTGATCCAGTAATCAACAACCCTTGCGATCTTGTTTTTTGAAGCTTCCAGGTGGCTCACCAACTTTGGGGTCCACACAATATATTTATCCAACTTCCACGTACCTGAATGTTCACCAATTTAGACAACCATTCATATAATTAACATGGAAGAGAGCACAAGAAAATTTTATGTACTTCTGTATATAAGTATGTGTTCAAACCACTCTTGCTTTGACATATGCGGATTTCTGTTTTCTTGGGCTGCAAACTCGTGCAACTTTTGATCTATCCACTTCTCAATCTCTTTCTTAGTCGATATCCACTTATTTCTCATAACATAATCTTTAGATAGATCCCGGTCCTGGCAACGAAACCATTTGTTGGCTTGAGGGGACTTGGACCCAGGTTCGGATTTATTTGTGCTAACCAACAAAGCCCTATACTATCGACCCTTTCGGCAACAAACCGTATAGCGCAGGTTGCAGTCTCACCTGAGGCAGTATTGAAGGATGACAGAACTAGGTTTCTACATCCAGAGGTCTATGTGATGTGCTTATGTTACATCTGGGGCTTTAACCTGACCTTTGTGAACCCTAACCCTTGAAATGTGGAAATTATAATAACTTACAGGTAACAGATCTAAACTCTTTGCTAAGTGTTCTAACCATTCATAACATCATGTAATTGACTAGATATACCACTTTCGTGCATCCATTAAGTGTTTCTTATGATAAATGCAGTAAACAGAGTGAATACACAGTAAATGCATAAGTAAAGTTTAACACGCAAATACATAGAGATTTCCCCAAAACAATCTTTATTATGTTTAGATCTTTTTTTACAGACTCTTTCTTCCCTCCGCACACAGCTGCAAGGGCCCACGCACTCAGTTGTAGACTTACCAAGGTCTCCATGCACACTGCTACAGGAGCCTTCCCCTTCACCTAAGTATAGAAAATAGACTTCTCTAACTTATATCAATTTCTTAGATATTCCCTCTTAGATATCTCTATATGACTCCTTTTTTTAGCATCTTCCATTACAATACCATGGTCTGCGAAGCATGGGCGGGTCATAAAACAACTTAACTTCTAACAAACTAAGGGGATTTGACCTTCCTAAATCCCCTTTGACTCCTAAAGACCTTCATGCCCTGCTCCTCAAAATGTAGATACTTTACAATATTAACAAAATGTTTACAAAATTTAACCCTAGGGGATCATGTCCCAACAAGATGTCATTTTTTACCAGTGTTTCATTTTAGGGATGTTATCTTGTTCCACATATGTAAGTGTATCAGATTGTTCTCCATGTACCTTTAGGTATATTGGATGGTAATAGATGCATGATAATTATATGGGAATATTCTTATTGAATGTTTAAACATTAAACAACCCTATTACAAATTATACACATTTTCTTCAACCAAAAAATAATCATACTCTCTATGGAGCTTTATAAATCTAGCTCAACATAGTATTTACAATAATATACACATATACACATTTTCTTGACCAAAAAATAAAAGGATACAATGTATGAATCAGAAATAAGGGAATCCAAAGGCTCTCACCTCCACCCTCAAAGTAGTACTAGGATTCACCTCCTTCCGAGGAAGTCCAGAATCCACTGTCAAAGTCAAATATGCATCTAATGTCCATCGCTACAATCTTGCACCACTTGTTCTCCCAGTGAATAGTTACCAACTCATTGTTCTAGGGCAAACTCCCAATGTGCATTTGCTTCCATATGGTAATGTTAATGACCAAAACAAGTCCATCCCCAACCTTCCCTTCTCCACTACACGATCCCTCAGGAAATCTAGTTACCCCTTTTGTGTAATCACTCACCTTCCAAGTTCCCCAACATCCCCTATCCTAAGCGATCCATCCCTTGGAAATGATTCCTCACATCAGAATATCAAGCAAACAACACATATACCTTTCTTAAAACCATCATACCAGTGATAGCATTGTCATGGAAATCAATGGACACTATTCAGTACCTGTTTCCCACAATGGCCCTACTCTTGAAGTTCTTTACCAACATATTTTTGCATGTTCCAATTTATTTCACTAATGTTGCTAATGCGTATTGTCATTTTTGACCACCCAACCAGGCATTTCATGCTTTCCTGTACCAAGCACATAATTTCCTTTAGATTCAAAATAAATTAAATAACCTCAAATCTGTTGAGTGTGGGACCCGATTATCTTCTTTATTAAAAGGTATCACCGCATTGGAACCTAGTTCGTAATGTGGTGGCAATGCCACCCATAATATTTGTGCTACAAGGGGGGTCCAGGGGGGTGACAACGATCTTTAGGATCCCCCTTGGAGGGGGATCGGGGGCAGTTTCCCCAAAGCTAAAAGTAGATGTAAAATTGCCTTGTAAAATGTTGTAATTTCGTAGTCAATCTAGGTCGTTCATTAGACAGAGATCTGATGGTAGACGTTTGTCTAATTTAGGGTTTTTGATCTAGAAGGTAACCCCTCACTATAAATGAGGAAATTGTATTGTGTCTATGTAGATTTGTATTCTAAGTGAGAAAGAGTGAGGAGATTGTGTGAGAGCTAAGAGGGAATTACAATGGATTTGTTGTAGGTTGTATCTCTTCAGTTTGTTGGATAATATAAAGGGTAGGACTCGTTGTTTCTCCATGGACGTAGCTGAAATTAGGTGAACCATGTATATCTATGTATCTCTTGTTTTATGTGATTTCTATGTTTATATTTCTGCAATATATTTTATGTGTTCCATTGCTCTGTAATATATATAATTTTCTAACAATTGGTATCAGAGACGAAGGTTTACTTTGCTGATAAACTCACAGGAGAGAAGGGTTCAAGGTTCGAGTGGGAGAAATGGCGGAAGATGGTAGGTTTAGGGTCGAAAAATTTAATGGCCAAAACTACCAGCTATGGAAGATGCATATGGAGGATTATCTGTGTCAGAGATATTTGTACCTACCATTAAGCGAAAAGACAAAGAAGCCGACAAGTATGACAGACACAGAATGGGTTATTCTTGACAGAAAGGCACTTGGAACAATATGGTTGTGTCTAGTGGCGTGGCTAGCCTTTAATATTTCAAAGGAAACGACAATAGAGGGTTTAATATCGGCATTGGACAAACTATATGAAAAACCATCGGTCTCAAATAAGGTATTTAATATGAAGTGTTTATTTAATATGAAGATGTCAGAAGGTGGATCTGTTGTTGATCATTTAAATAAATTTAATACAGTTACAAGTCAGTTAAGTTCTGTAGGAGTAACCTTTGATGATGAAGTTAGGGATTTGTTATTTATGTGCTCATTGCCAGAAAGTTGGAAGGGTTTAGTTATGGCCGTTAGTAACTCTGTCTTTGGATCTAATACTTTAAAGTTTGATGATGTTTTCGTTGCAATCCTTAGCAAAGAAATGCGACGGAAAAGCTCTGGTGAGACATGAGGTAATGCTTTGACAGCAGAGACTAGGGGAAGAAAAATGGAAAGAGGAAAGAGCCCAGGATATCGCAGTAAGTCAAGGAAAGGCAGATCCAAGTCCAAATCAGGGATAGTGTGCTGCAAATGCAGGAAGAAAGGACACCTGAAGAAAGACTACAAGTCTCAGAAGGGACAAGAAGGAGATGCGCAACAAGAAAACAATCATGAAGCGAATGTGACAGGTGATGTGTTGCAAGATGCTTTGATTCTTTCATTTGAAAATATTATTGATGCCTAGGTGGTATATTCAGGGGCCTCATTCCATGCCACACCTGATAAGAAACATTTTCATGATTTTGTTCAAGGAGATTTTGTATAGGTTCAATTGGGTTATGATAAACCTTGTAAAATCATTGGAATGGGTATAATTTTCATAAAACAACATAATGGAAATCAATGGTTGTTGAAGGAGGTAAGGAATGTTCTAGATCTAAAGAAAAATTAGATTTCAACTGGGTAGTTGGGAGGTGAAGGTTGTGTAAAAAAATTTACAGAAAAAACCTAGAAGGTCACTAAAGGAGCCCTAGTAATAGAAAAAGGAGAAAAGGTTGGTACGTTGTATCTATGCAATGGTATTTCTAATTTTTTTAATGCTTTAACCTCTATAGGAGAAGATACAACATTGTGGCATCATAGGCTTAGGCACATGAGTGAGAAGGGGATGCAGATTCTTCACTCAAGAAATTTGTTGCTAGGTTTGAAGCATGTTGATTTAAAATTATGTGAGAAGTGTGTTTATGGAAAATAGAAGAGAGTCGGATTCCTCACAGCTGGGAAAGGAAAGAAGAGCAAAAAAATAGATATTGTGCATACAGATGTATGGGGACCTACTCAAGTATCATCTCTCGGTGGCTCTCGTTATTATGTTTTTTTATTGATGATGCAACCAGAAAAACCTGGATTTATTGTATTCGAAATAAATCTGATGTATTTGATACTTTCAAGAAATTGAAATCTTTGGTTGAAAATGAGATAGGAAAAAGGTTGAAGTGTCTCAGATAAGATGATGGAGGTGAATAATGCAATAAAGAGTTTGATAGGTAATGTTCAGAGAATGGAATTCACAGAGAGAATACAGTTCCACGAACACCACAAGAAAATGGTGTGTCAAAAAGGATGAACATGACAATCATGGAGCGTGCAATGTGCATGTGATTGCATGAAGGATTGCCTTTACAATTTTGGGTAGATGTTGTAGATACTTCTGTTTATCTAATAAATAGAGGGCCTTCAAGTTCCTTGGATGGTGGTATTCTAAAGGAGGCATGGACAAGTAAAAAGATAAACTACTCATTTTTAAAGACTTTTGGTTGTGAAGCCTTTATCCACATTAATAAAGAAAATAAAACAAAGCTTGAGGCAAAATCAAAGAAATGTACCTTTATTGGATATGGTGTTAATAATTTTGGTTATCACTTTTTTTATTATGAAAAACACAAAATCATTAGAAGTATAGATGTCATATTCAATGAAAATGTTTTTTATAAGGATCAGCTACAAGAAAAGAAATAGGAAAAAGAAAACAGAGAATACACAGTGCTTGATGAGATCAGAGAAAAAGTGACGGTGCCTAAAAATCATACAGAACAATAACAATAAGCACCTCAAACACCTGAAAGTGGTGTTAAAAGATCTACCAGGATAAGTAGAACCCTTGAACGATACTCTCCTTCATTATATTATGTATTGTTGAATAATTCTTGTGAACTAGAACGTTATGAAGAAGTAGTGCAGGTAGAAACCAGGAAGAAGTGGGAGCAAGCCATGAAAGAAGAGATGGACTCCTTAGCACATAAACAGACTTGGGACTTAGTCAGGTTGCCTACAGGTAAAACAAAATTGCAGAATAAATGGGTTTAAAGGTTGAAGGAAGAAGATGGAGGTAGGAAAAGGTATAAAGCTAGACTTGTGTTGAAGGGGTTTGCATAGAGAAAGGGTATATACTTTGATTAGATATTTTCTCCTGTTGTTAAAATGAGTTCAATCAGAACTATTTTAAGCCTAGTTGCAACTGAAGATTTGCATCTTGAGCATTTATATGTAAAGACAACGTTTCTCCATGGGGATTTGGAGGAAGAGATATATATGCAGCAGCCACAAGGATATGAGGTGAAAGGGAAGGAGAAACTAGTGTGAAGGTTGAAGAAGATCTTGTATTGCTTAAAATAGGCTCCAAGGCAGTGGTATCTAAAATTTGACAGGTTTATGTTTGAACACGGTTATACTAGTTGTCACTCTGATCATTGTATTTATCTCAAAAGGAAAAGTGATGGCAACTATATTATATTGTTATTGTATGTAGATGTGTTGTATCATTTTTTTGGTTTTGGTAAGTTAGCATCAATTAGGCAAAAAAATGAAAATCATTCCAAATAATGTTAAGTTAGGATATGGACAAAAATAATATTGAATCAAAAAATGTTAGGGATATTTTGATGAATGCATCCATATCAAATAAAATGTTAGAATAGATGCCCTAGAAAAGGAAGGCAAAAATAAAAAATGTTAGATCAGAGAAAAAATTAAAAAACAATAAATTCTAAAAGTGTTGCAAATCCAAAAGCCATTACTCTTAGTCAAAGTTTATTTTTGCAAATAAAATGTTGTGTGCATATCGTTTAATTTCCACACTAGTCCATAGAATCCAATTGTAGAGTTTAATCATGATTGCATTTGATTTAAATTTTTTGTCAATACGTAATAAATAAAATTGGCTGAACAGTTTAATCTTAGCCAATGTAAGTAAGAAGGGATAGAAGTATATTAGTCATTAAAAGAAAAATTTTGAATTTCTAGTCTAAGTGCACTCAGGTAACTAAGATTAAAAAAGTGTTAGGAGTTAAGAGTAGGTAGACAAATGAAATACAACTGGAGCATGAAAGGATTTTTATCCTAAGATATAAAATTGGAAATATGTGCATATGGTGATGGGTTTTATTAACCATAAATTCTAAGTATCAATGTTATTTTTATCCAAACTTCATCCATTTATTCCCTAATACCCCATACATGTCACATCTGACAGAACTCTCGGCCCCACCACCACTTCCGCCTCACGTTGTTAAAACTCTTTCATTTTATTCTTCATCCTGCACACTCTCTCGAGATCTGACAGCTTACATCGTTGTTCGGCCCTCATTCATCGTCCAAAATTTATCGGCGGGGGGGTATGAAATGGGTAGTTTCGGAAACGCACCCTAAATCTATTTTTCCTCCATCCTAGTCTTTCGGGACTTAAAATACCGAAACAAATTACCGCCCTAACTTGCTCCTGAAAGCGGTTTTCATTCTACCATTCACCATCGCTCCTACGTCATCGTCCACGTCTGCTCCTAGTCACTTCCTCTATCCAATCAGCTGCCGCCTATCCATTATTCATTTAGTTTTCCACTCCCAAAAATTTATCCTCCAAAGATCCATTTCAACAGTCTCTTTGGATAATTAATGAGGATTTAGCCATTCATCAAACAACCCCGCTCCATTTTATTCAATATAAGCCCTATTCCTTCACGAAAACCGTTACACAATACATTTTTGAAACTCAATTCATCACTGGAGATTTCATGTTTACATCCTAAATGGAAGATTCACCATCCAATCAAATTTTCAATTCTTTCCAGAACCAAGCCAACATCCAAGTCCACCTAATCCATTTTCAATTATACTGTTTTTCTATTATTACTGTGTTTTAGACCAATTCTTCCTATTTCTATCCAGTTCAGCCTGCAATTCACCTAACAAAATGCCTCCTAAGGGAAAGGAAATTGCACAAATCCCAAATCCCCTCATTCGTCCACAAGTTGACTTCCATCATACTCCCCTGGTCGATAGAGAGTGTAAAATCATTGAGTCTTCCTCTAAATTCGATTTATATGAAATCTACTGCTGGATGGAAGACTAGCTAATTGATCAGATAGTTGAAATTAAGAATTTGTAGGATGAACTAAAGGATTTAAAACATATGAAGGCAGTTCCAGGCAGTTCACATGCCACCAAGTTGTAGAGGACAAAAAGTCAAATTGAAGTTTTGCAGAAGGAAATCAAAGAATCTTACCTTGGAAACAAATTATGTTTGGCAAAGGAGATTCTATGGGAAGAAATTACTGAATCAATCAAGGATATCTGGCCCTATATCAAGATAATATTTGATCAAAAAGACTTGTTGGAGAAAGCTCAGGAAGCTATTGAAACTATCTCCAAGGAAATTGAGGACATGCCAGAAGTTGCCACTGAGGTAATCAAGTTTTTGAATTCTAAAGACAGCTATGAGCTTGAAGAATTAGGTATAAATGATAAGACAACAACCATACTTGAAGTGAAGAAAATCATCACAAAGAAAAACCTCATTCTTCAGTTGGAGGAAAAATGCAACAATGTTAATGTCATAGTTCAAATATTTTTCAGTAGGTTAGAACCCTTGACCAGCAAGGGTTTTCCCTCTATGCTTGTGATAAACGACAAATTAATGCCCATTGAAGATTATGTTTGAAAACTTACAGAGGTAGGTACTAATGTAGCTTCCTTTTCTAACATAAGAGGTGTAGCAAAACCATTGGTTTTGTTGATTTCACTCAAAGATTCCTTTTTCATTCTTAATGAAATCAAACATATATTTCCAGTAAAACCTACTTTTACTAAATATACATAAATGGATGAAGTTTACCAAAGAGTAACTAAGTTGTCTATCCCAGATAAGAAATGCTGGGAATAGTTAACTAATTTACTTGACTGAAAAAGGATCAAACAACCTTCAGTGTTTCCAGGAACAAGTCATCAACAGTTCAATAGTTTTCAGCTTTTCCAGGAATAGTCACCAACATCTCAACACCAAAATAGTGACAGATTGACTATTAGTTTATATTCCTGATTTTGTGCTGATCTATTTTTGTAAATTTCTTTACGATGTTTTCTCAGCTCAAAGATTGTTTAAATAACTCCCATCCACGAGTTATTAAGGGTTGCACCCTTGAAATAAAAATTTGTAAGCATTAAACGTACTTGGATTTTTCTCAATCATTAATATAAAGGCAAAGGATTCTGAGTTTCAATTCATATAGTTTTGTGTTCCCTGTAAGTTTTCCAGTTTTCATTTATTGTGTTCTCTCTTCATATTCTTAATTTTTACAGAGATAAAGAGGTAGGAATAATTGTGTTTCAATTTACTCCTATAAGCTTCTGAAGTGATAACCTTTAAAGAGAATGAATGATATAAACTATTTGTTTAATTAATTCCCTCTACATCATATAGTCATCAGCATCATTTGTAATATTAGGCATATTCTGCTAAAATTTATGAACATTTTTTGACGGTTTTCTTACTTATGATTATTTAATTTTCATACTTTGGTCCTCCAAAATTAAAAGCTCCCCAGAACAAATATCTTAGATTCCCTGTCATGATAGCTAACCATTATAATCTCAGAGATACAACATCAATCTAGCGTCGTTGCCGGGGACTCGACTTTCATTAAGTTTTCCTGGGTCAATGATATAATTCCTATTTCTTTAAGGTGATTAAAGGTCTGAATAGGTCAAAATCCTTCACATGGCGACTCCACTGTACCAAACTGGCACCTTTTAATCACACCAGATCCCATTTTGAATTTGACACAGTTAGTCCTCTGTCAGCTCTAGAAAGGCTTGTGAGAAAGGCCAGTTCTAGAAGAAGACATCAACCATATTCTTCTACTTCAACCTTGCGGCCTGAAGATATATTACAATTTGATCCCTATAGTAACATTCCATCCAATCCAGAGTACACTCACTTATCACCAATGGTTTTTGAACTCTTGGATAGGGGATTTGATTTCAAATTAGCTTTCCTTATTCATTCACTTGAATCTCATCCAGAACCCCCACTTCCACCAGGATCACCTAAATTTGAGTTTGACCTGGGTGTTTATTTACTTGAATACAAACCTACATACTTTATATCCCCCACAACTTATTCATTTCATTCCACCGCTGAACAACCCGAATCTTCTACTTCTAAACAACATGAACGAACCTTTGCTATATATTCAAATCCACTCTTTGAAACTGAGGAGGATATTCATTCTCAGGTCCACAAGTTGGTTATTAAAACTCTTTTAAAATAATTTAGGAAATCTCCACCTTATTTATCTCCTCCTTCTTCACCCCCACATAGTAATTCACCCCTTCTATCACCATCTTCCTCTTCCCTATCATCATCTTCACAAACATCTCATACATCATCTTCTACTATGGCATTCCAACCCATTGTATAGGCAAGATATGCAGCTTTAGTTTTACCTCTAGTCCTTGATGCTTTCCCTAATGGATATTTAAAGCACCTTCCTAGATATAATGGAGAAACTAGTCCCTCAGCTGAGGATCATCTTCAAGCATTTCTAGACTTTGCAGATAACATGAACATAGAACAAGAAAATGTTTACATGAGGTTGTTTATTCAGTCTCTTGAGGGAAATGTGAGGACTTGATTTAGGTAGTTACCTACAAATTCCATTAGAACTGGGAAGAATTAACAAATATATTCAAAAATCAATGGGGGGTGAAAAAATATGTTTTTTACTTTTTGACTGAGTTTGGACAATTTAAAATAAAATTTGGTGAACCTATCTCTAATTTTATCAAAAGGTTCAACAAACTTTATCATAAGATGCCCCTTGATTGTACAGCACCTATAGCAACAGCGAAATCTAGGTTTTCGAAAGATTTTGAAGATGATTTTTTTGTGATGTTAAGAGAAAGAAGTTTAAGGACTCTTGAAGATATGGAAACTAATGCTATAGAGGTGGAAGAAAATAGGTCTGCCTTAGCCACTTTAAAAGCTAAAGAGGAAAAGGCCCAAAGAAAACTTAAATCAAGTCAAGAGGCCTCTACTTCCTCTAATACTAAAACTGAAGATTCTAAAATAGATGAGATAACTTCACTTCTTAGAAATCTATCTAATATAATTTCCAAGATTGAGACTCAACCTAGAACAGTTCAACAAATGGTCACTCGACCCCAAAATCAAAATCAAGGTCAATACAAAAGAAATCCACCATTACAAATTCTTCAAAGGCCTAGTAATGATCAGCAGGTTCCAACTCCTTTACTGATAGATGATCAACAACCTGATGAAAATACTATGACTATCACTAAAGATATTAACAATATGGATACCTCTTTTGGTCAGACCACTATTATTCCTCTCTCACAACAAAAGCAGGTTCAACAAGATCAAGACTCCTCACACGCTTCCAAATACCATGCCTTCTGTGAATTCCTAATTGTAGAACTAAACAAAAGATATGATCTTAGGCCTAGACTTGATCCTGGAAGACCTCCTAAGGAACCTCCAACAATTGAACCTCATACCAAAGTTTTTGAAACTAAAAAAACTATTGTTCGACCATTAAATCAGTTAACTGATACTACTCAAATTGAAAAAATTGTTTTAACTTCATTTAATGTTGAAAAGGAGTTAGAAAGAGTTAAAAAACCTATACCATTTTCAGAACTTTCCAAAAACCCTAGATATAAAAATCAAGTCTCCAAATGGATACAAAACACCTTTGTTGATGCTGAAAGTGATATCATTAGTCTTCAAGATGAAAAACTAGCAGTTGTCTTTGGTCCTAGCTTAGATATGGTAGATGAAATAGTACCCCCTTTCTATGTGACTCTTAAAACAAATGATTCTATTCTATACAATGGTATGCTTGATTCTAGAGCATCACATAATCTCATGCTGAAAACTATCATGGATCATTTAAATCTCGACATAACTAGATCCCATCATGATTTGTACACCTCTGATTCCAAAAGGGTGCCTTGTCTAGAATTGATTAAGGATTTAGTAGTCACTCTCACCCAAATCCCAATAAAAAGTGTAGTGTTAGATATAGTTGTCACCTATATCCCTCCCAAATTTGGAATGCTCCTTTCTAGGTCTTGTTGTGCCAAATTAGGGGGAACTCTTCAGATGGGCATGTCTTATGCCACTATTCCAATTTATGGGGGAGAGAAACTAAGGTTGTATAGAGAGGTAAGATTTGTGCATACTGCTTTTAAAATAGATTAACCAAGGAAGCATCCCATTTATGTAATTGATCAAGATTTTGGTTATTTCCAACTTTCTTCAAACCAAACACATGAAACTCAAGTAAAAATTGAAGATGTAATTGAAAGACTGGTACCAAATCAGACTGATATATAGAAGCTATTCTTTGATGGTTCTTGAACAAAGGATGTGTAGGTTTTAACCCCGTACATAAATTACCTGCATAATAATTCTAAAACACATAAAATAAAAAATGCAACAGCATAACACATAAAACACATATACACAGAGATTTTCCCCTGGATCCCAAAACCGGGCTACTAGCTTGATTTTTCATTATATTCCTTTCAATGTTACAATACATATTTATACATGTCGAAGCATCCAATACCATGGACCGAAAAACCAATGCGTCCAATACCATGGACCGAAAAACATTGTGTACAAAAAAAACATGTGCAAAAATCATGCACAAAACCATAGGTGGGTCCACCCAACCTAACATAGGGTCCAAAAACAAAATTTTCTAGGGTGCTGCCCCATACCCCATAAAGTGGGGTTACAAGTACCCCTCAAACCCCCTGTGACGTCCCCCCCTCTAACTCCCAGTTAACTACGTGGGCTAGTCATGGAAAGAATATAACACAACCCAAAATTCTCCCACTTGTTGTTTTCTTTCCACTAGGGGCCACAAGAGAGATTAGTCATTTTTCCAGCCCTAAAACACCCATTGTTTCTCTATACCAAGAGAACTTCTTAGAGCTCACAGATTTTTTCAATATATTTGCAGTATTCTTCAAAGTGTCCACCTTTACCAGCAACACTCTTTTGTCTTCTATCATATCCCTCACAAAGTGATACTGAACATCAATGTGCTTTGTCTTTGAATGATATGCAGGGTTCTTTGCTAAGAAAATTGCACTTTGGCTGTCACAGTCTATCCTTATAGCTCCCTGTACTAACCCCATACTTGAACACAATATTTGCAACCAAACTACTTCCTTGCTTGCATGAGTGGCTGCCATGTATTCTGCCTCTGTAGTTGATAGTGCCACTACAGATTGTTTCTTACTCATCTAACTGATTGCACCTCCAAATAGGTTAAACACATACACACTTGTAGATCTCCTCTGATCCAGATCTCCAGCCCAGTCTGCATCAACAAAGCCATGAATATCCAACACTCTATCCAATCCTGGTCTTCCGTGGTAGCACAAACCATAATCACTAGTGCCACGTAAATACCTGAAAATCTACTTCACTGATGTCCAATGCTCCTTCCCTAGTTTTGACATAAACCTGCTCAATACTCCCACTGCATGTGCAATGTCTAGTCTAGTATAGACCATTGCATACATCAGGCTACCGACTGCACTTGCATATGGAACACAGGACATGTCCTCTTCCTCTTCTTGTGTCTTGGGACACTGTTCAGCAGATAACTTCACACCTACAGGAATAGGAACCTTCACCGGTTTACTATCCTACATATTAAACCTTTGCAATATTGTCTCAACATACTTCCTCTGGTTTAACTAGAGCTTCCTCTTTGTATGATCTCTTTTAATTTCCATGCCCAAAATATAGTTTGCAGCACCAAGACCTTTCATGTTGAATTTGGAGGACAAATGGGTCTTCAAATCCTGGATAATTTCTTTGTCATTTCCAACCAAAAACATATCATCCACATATAAGACCAAATAAATAACATGGTCACCAATTAATTAAAATATGTGTAGTGATCTACTTTGCTTCTGGTGAAGCCAAGTCCCTATATAAATGTATCAAATTTCTGATACCACATCCTTGGTGACTGTTTTAACCCATACAGAGACTTCTTTAACTTGCATACCATTTCTTTCTTACCCTTCACTGCAAAACCTTCAGGTTGCTTCATTTAGATCTCCTCTTCCAGATCCCCGTGAAGAAATGTTGTCTTCACATCCATCTATTCTGCCTCATAATCAAAAGCAGCAACAACAGATAATAGCAATCTAATAGAAGCTAACTTGGCAACAGGAGAAAAAATATCACCAAAATCAATTCTCGGCACCTGGGAATAACCTTTTGCTACAAACCAAGCTTTGCATTTCTCCACCTTTCCTTCTGCATTTGTCTTCTTCTTGAACACCCATTTGCTGCCAACGGGTTTCCTTCCAGCCAACAGCTCCACCAGATCCCAAGCCTCATTTTTGTGCAAAGATGCCATTTCATCAACCATGGCCTCTTTCCAGAGTTTCCCATCCTCTGAATCTAGTGCTTCCTTCACAGTTATGGGATCATCGTCAGTAATAGATAAAGCAAAATTTGAACAGAAAGCAGATGGACTATAACTTTCTGGCTGCCTTCTTTCTCGAACTGATCTTCTCAAACCCAAAGTTTGTGGCTCTTCATCTTCTGATTCCTCCTCTGTTGTAGAGTCTGATTCTTCCTCCTTTAGCTCAAACTCTATCTTCTCAGGTTCCTTTGGTTGGACTTCATGTTTAATAACATCTTTCACCTCTCTAAACACCACATATCAGTTGTACACAACCTTCCTTTTTACTGGGTTCCAAAGCTTATAACCCTTTAAACCATCCTTATACCAAATAAAGATGCACTTTTTAGATTTACTATCCAACTTGGTTCATTTCTCCTTTGGAACATGTACATATGCATCACATCCAAATACCCTCAGATGTGAAAGAGAGGGTTTCTTACCAGTCCATACCTATTGTGGAGTTTTATCCTCCAACACTAATGAAGGTGATCTGTTGAGCAGGTAACATGCAGTATCCACCACCTTTGCCTAGAATTCATGTGCTAACTCGACACCACTGAGCATGCTTCTTGCCCTTTCCATCAACATTTTGTTCATTCTTTCTGCAACTCCATTTTGCTGAGGTGTATATGGAGTAGTCTTCTACCGTGCTATACCACACTTCTTACAGAATTCTTCAAATTCCTTGCTACAAAACTCTCCACCGTTATATGTCCTCAGTACCTTTATCTTCTTCTCTGTTTGATTTTCCACCCGAGCCTTAAATTCTTTAAACTTGTCAAAGACTTCAGATTTCTTCTTAAGGAAATATATCCATGTATTCCTTGAGAAGTCATCTATAAATGATACATAGTACATAGACTTACCTAGTGATGGAACATTCACAGGTCCAAACACATCACTGTGCACATGCTCTAATATATTTTTTGCCCTCTTACCACTAGAGGGGAAACTCACCCGATTCTGCTTCCCATATACACATTTTTGACAGAAATCAAAATCCAGATAGTTTTTACTCATACATTTTACCATACCTTTACCATGAAGTATTTGAAGGCCCTTCTCTCCAATATGTCCAAGACTTTGATGCCACAACATGGTCTTCTCTCCAGAGACCACTAGATTTTCTGCTCCACTTTTAGGAACCACAGAACTATTGCACCCATCAACAACAGTTCTACCTTGTAGCTTGTACAGAGTTCCATCTGATCTCCCTGCATCAATACCAGTGCTACCCAAACCATCTTACAGGTATCCTTCTCAAACACTGTTTTTACACCTGCATCATCCAACTTGCTTACAGAAATAAGATTTCTAGCTAATGCAGGAATATGCAGAACACCCGAAAGTGTTCTAACCCTTCCACCTTGCAACTTCAACTTTACTTTTCCATGATCAACGATTCTAGCCTTCCTATCATCCCCTAAGAAGACATCACCACCATCGTATTTCTCATACTCGCATAACTACTCTCTATGGGGAGTGAAGTGAAAGGATGCACCTGAATCAATTAACCATGCCTCATGATCTACCTGTGTACCTGAAGAAGCCAAGTACACATCCCCACCTTCATCTGAGGTGGTTTTTGCCTCTGCAGAAGGAGCATCATTAGATCCCTTTCCTTTATCAAGAGCTTTAGATTTACAGTCCCTTTTGAAGTGCCCTTCCTTTCCGCATTTCCAGCACACCACCTTTACAGGTTTTCCTGGAGATTTAGATCTCCCTCTAGATTTAGATCTCCCACTTGATGACTTATTTTTGTTTCTGTTCTGGGACCGTCCTCATACAAACAAGGCATCACCATTCTGGCTCTCCATATTTTTCTGTCTCATCTCCTTCGTCAGCAAGGCTAAGACTATTTCATCAAACTGCAAGGCAGTTTCATTGCTACCTATTGCAATAACCAAACTATCCCACGAATCTGGTAGAGAACACAATAAACTAATGCACTTATCTTCATCTAAAATTTTAATATCAACAGATGCTAACTGACTTACCACAGTATTAAATGTGTTCAGATGCTTTGTCACCGAGTCTCCATCTTTCATCCTCAGGTTATACAACTTTTTCCACAAGAATAGTTTATTCACTAGAGACTTAGATTGGTACAAAGTCCCTAACTTGTCCCAAAAAGCCTTTGTCGTAGCTTCCCCTGATACATTCAGCAATATTGAATCTGAGACACAAAATCATATTGTGCTCTTTGCCTTCCGATCCAACTTCTTCCATTCTTCATCGGACACTCTTGTTGGTTTAGTACCCGGATCTACCACGATCCACTGATCGTTATCCACCAAAGATCCTCCATCTTGAGTTTCCACAACTCAAAACTCTGACCATTAAATTTCTCGATCTCTATATTTCCACTGGTCGCCATCTTCTTTCACCATCAGAATCGATCTTGCAGATCTCCTGCTGAACATGGTCTACCACCAGGTTTGAGTGAAACCCCTTAGCAACAAAGGCATCCCTTTGAATCCAAAACATCTCTAATACCAAATGTAGGTTTTAACTCCATACAGAAATTACCTGCATACAAATTCTAAAACACATAAAATAAAAGATGCGAGATCATAACATATAAAACACATATACATAGAGATTTCCCCTGGATCAAAAAACCGGGACTACTAGCTTGATTTTTCATTATATACCTTTCAATGTTACAATACATATTTATACATGCCAAAGCATCCAATACCATAGACCGAAAAACCATCGCGTCCAATACCATGGACCGAAAACCATCGTGTCCAAAAAAACATGTGCAAAAATCATGCACAAAACCATAGGTGGGTCCATCCAACCTAGCATAGGGTCCAAAACCAAAAATTTCTGGGGCGCTGCCCCAGACCCCATAAAGTGGGGTTACGGGTACCTCTCAAACGCTTGGTTAACTACGTGGGTTAGTCATTGAAAGAATATAACACAACCCAATAGGATGGAGCAGGAGCTGTGGTAGTATTAATCTCACCTGAAAAGGAAAACATTACACGCTCATGCAAACTTGATTTTGAAGTTACAAATAACATAGTTGAATATGAGGCTTTCCTTTTAGGACTGCAGTTAGAAAAGAGCTTAAAAGTACAAAACCTAATTGTTTTTACTAACTCAGAGCTCATTTTTAAATATGCTAGAAATCTTTGCCAAACAAAACATCCTAGGCTTAGATCTTATCGAAATGAGGTTTGGAATTCAGTTGAAAAATTATTCAATGTTTTTAATTTGATGTATATACCAAGGGATCAGAATAGTCATGCAGATTCCCTAGTTGTTTTTGCTAGTTCATTTAAAATACATGATCAAACTAATATGCTCTTTCAAATACAAGTCAAATACAGGCCATCCATCCCAGATAACCTAAAATACTAGAATATATTCGAAGATGATGAATAGTTAAAATATTTTCTGCAGGCTATAGATGAATTTTCAGTTCTACAAATTGATGAAAATAGAATTGAAACAATTGAAAATTCAAATGAAAATGGTAATTCATATTGCAACTCAAAAATTTATAATCATGATATCATTCAATTGTCTAATAATTTTATTCCCAAAGGTCTCATTCCTTTAGAGAAATTGTTTGATCAAAATGATGTCCTTAGAAACCCACAGTCAATCTCTCCGCAAGATGACATAGAGGAAGTAAACTTTGGAAAAAATGATGACATTAGGAGCCTCAAAATTTGTGCATCCTTAGATCTCAGAATTAAATATCAATACCTTAAGTTATTTGAAAAATACAAGGATGTTTTGGGATGGACCTATGCTTATCTAAAAATTTATGATCCATAACTAATACAACATAAGATTCCTTTAAAACCAGAAGAAAAACCTTGTCAACAAAAACTTAGGAGGATTAATCCAACACTTCTACCAACTGTAGAAAAGGAAATTAAGAATATATATGCCCAAATTATTCTCCCTCTTAGATACTCTAATTGGGTTGCTAATTTAGTTCCTGTTAGAAAGAAAAATGGGGAAATCGGATTTTGTGTGGACTTTAGGAATTTGAATAAAGAATCATTAAAAGATAATTACCCTTTACCCAAAATGGATCAGTTACTTTAGTTGTTTTCAGAAGCACAAAGACTTTCCATGCTTGATAGTTTTTTGAGTTACAGTCAAATAAATGTTGAGCCAATAGATAGAGAGAAGACAACTTTTACTACACCCTAGGGTACATTTATGTATTCTAGAATTCCCTTTGGCTTGTCCAATCATGGAGAAACTTTTCAAAGAGCTATGGACACAGTGTTTGTGGGACAGGTAAACAAATTTGTAGTCATTTATCTTGATGACATAACTGTTTTTTCTAATTCTGAACAGAAACATCTAAAGAACTTGATGAAGGTTTTTGACAGGTGTAGGAAATTCGAAATATCCCTCAATCCTAAAAAGTCTTTGTTTGCTATCAAAGAAGGAAAGCTACTAGGCCACATAATCTCATAAGGAGGAGTGGTGATTTATCCCAAACGTGTTTTTGCAATAAAAACATTGTCATTACCTAGAAATAAGAAGGAGATCCAAGCTTTTCTATGCAAGATTAATTTTTTAAGGAGGTTCATCCCAAATTATTCTAAAATTGTGAATGAAATAACTAATATGCTCTGAAAGGATCATGAAGTTAAATGGATTGTCTCTTCTAGGTATGCATTTGACCAAATCAAGAAGGCTATCTCTGAAGCCCCAACCTTGGTTAGTCCTATTATACCAAGTCATTCGGTATATTTTAATTTGCCTCTGAAACAACCCTTGATACTATTTTATTAAAAAAGAATGAAGATTCCCATGACCAACCTATAGCTCTTTTTAGTAAGGTTATGAGAGATGTCGAGCTTAAGTATGACATAATTGAGAAGCAAGCCTATGCCCTTATACAAGCTCTGAAATCATTCAGGATGTATGTCCTACATTCACCTATTACTGCTTATGTTCCTAACAGTGCTGTAATTTTTCTTTTAACACAACCAGACACAGATGGGAAGAGAGGTAGATGGATCACTCAAATACTGGTGTTCGATCTAACTATCAAAACCACAAAGCTAGTTAAGGGTCAAGGATTAGCTAAGCTTCTAGCTGAATCCAATGGTAAAGTGTTGGGCATCAACTCCATTTTGGAAATACAAGGGGAGAATCCACAAGAGCTTGCTCAAAGATCGAATAAGGAGAATACACAAGAACCTTATGTTCATGCAAAAGGGGAGAATCCACAAGAACCTCCTCACCATCCTAAAGAAAAGAATCCACAGGAACCTTTACCTTCAGATTAGACCATTTCTCTACACATTAATGAGAAATTTCTTTTTTCAAATTGGTATCAAGATATTGTAAATTTCTTGATCCATTTTGAATGTCCAACATCATTTTGCAAAAGTCAATGTAAATCTCTCAAATTGAAAGAAGTCAAATATTGTATCATAAATGCAAATCTATACTGGAAGGACCCATTAAATATCTTGTTATTATGTTTAACATAATTTGAAACTGAAGGAATCATTGATCAGTTTCATACAGGATTTTATGGAGGACATTATGCTCGGAGAGAAACAACATATCATATGTTTGCTGGTAAGCAAAAAATAGCAGCTCTTCCACTGATCCCAACAATAGTATCAACACCTTTTCTCCAATGAGGACTAGATTTTATTGGAGAAATTCATCCCACTTCAAGAAATCAACATAAATGGATCCTCACTGCAACAGACTACTTTACCAAATGGGTGGTAGCAATTCTAGTAAGAAATGTTGCTGATTCAGTAGTATTCAAATTCTTTGAAGAAAACATTTTGTTCAGATTTGGCTGCCCAACCCAGATTGTTACTGACAATACCACAACATTTTCCACTGTTAAAATGATTGATTTTTTCCAGAAATATCATATTATGTTACATCATTCAACTCCATGTTATCCTCAACGTAATCGTCTTACAGAATCATCAAATAAAAGTCTGATAAAGGTAATCAAAAAGACTTTAGTAGATCATAAAAATAGCTAAGACTCTCATCTAATTTATGCAATCTGGGCAAGTAGGATTACTCCAAAGAGGTCTACTGGAAAATATCATTTTCAGTTAGTCTATGGGAAAGATGAAATTTTCCCTACCAACTTGGCCTTCCCTGTTTTAAAGTTTTTGCAGGATTCAACTGATGAGCCTGATGATTTTTGAAGGAGAATAAACCAAATTATTGAACTAAATGAAAATAGAGATGAATTTCAATACAAATTGAAAAAGTATCATAATAATATCAAGAGCATGTTCAACAGAAGAGTAAGGGAAAGGGACTTAAAGGAGGGTGATCTAGTGTTAATATGGGATTCCAGAAGAGAAGACAAGAGAAAACATGACAAGTTTGATAACCTGTGTTTTGCACCTTTAGCTATTGCCGAAGCAAAGGGAAACAATAATTTTGTGCTACAAAATCTTGAGGGACTGTATTCCACTTATCATGTTAATGGAAGGTTTCTCAAACATTATATTCAGTACTGAGAAGTTGAAGTATATTTCATTACTACCATTGTAAAAAGTCTAGTTTATTTTATTTTTCAAACTGTCAGTGTGAGTTTTCACAGCAAAGACTCCATAGCCCGAGGAGAAGGCACATGGATCTGCAGGTTCTCTGCATTCTACAGGAGAAAGCAGTCCCCAGTTAGAGCCAATTTTGTAGCATTTTTTTGGTTTTGGTAAGTTAGCATCAATTAGTCAAAAAAATGAAAATCATTCCAAAAAATGTTAAGTTAGGATATGGACAAAAAGAGTATTGAATCAAAAAATGTTAGGGATATTTTGATGAATGATTCCATATCAAATAAAATTTTAGAATAGATGCCCTAAAAAAGGAAGGAAAAAATAAAAAATGTTAGATCAGAGAGAAAAGAAAAAACAATAAATTCTGAAAGCATTGCAAATCCAAATGCCACTACTCTCAATCAAAGTTTGTATTTGCAAATAAAATGTTGTGGGCAGATTTTTTAATTGCCACACTAGTCCATAGAATCCAATTGTACAGTTTAATCATGATTGGATTTGATTTAAATTGTTTGTCAATAGGTAATAAATAAAATTGGATCAATAGTTTAATCCGAGCCAATCGAAGCAATAAGTAATAGAAGTAGATTAGTCATTAAAAGAAAATGTTGAGTTGCTAGTCTAAGTGCACTCGGGTAACTAAGATTAAAAAAATGTTAGGAGTTAACAGTAGGTAGACTAATGAAGTACAACTAGAGCATGAAAGGATTTTTATCCTAAGATATAACAATGGAAATATGTGCATATGGTGATGGGTTTTATTAACCATAAATTATAAGTATCAATGTTATTTTTATCCAAACTTCATGCATTTATTCCCTAATACCCCATACATGTCACATTCGACAGAACTCTAGACCCCATCACCACTTCCGCCTCACATTGTTAAAACTCTTTCATTTTATTCTTTATCTCGCACACTCTTCCGAGATCTGACGGCTTACATCGTTCTTCAGCCCTCATTTGCCATCCGAACTTTATCAGCAGGGGGGTCCAGAATGGGTATTGTTGGAAACCACCCCCTAAAAATACTTTTCCTCCATCCTAGCCTTTTGGGACTTAAAATGCCGAAACAACTTACCGCCCTAACTTTCTCCTAAACATGGTTTTCATTCTACCATTCACCATCGCTCCTACGTCATCATCCACGTCCGCTCCTAGTCACTTCCTCTGTCCAATCAACTACCACCTATCTGTTATTCATTTAATTTGCCACTCCCATGAATTTATCCTCCATAGATCCATTTTAACAGTCTCGTTGGATAATTAATGAGGATTTAGCCATTCATCAAACAACCCCGCTCCATTTTATTCAATATAAGCCTTGTTCCTTCATGAAAACCATTACATAGTACATTTCTGAAACTCAATTCATCACTGGAGATTTCATGCTTGCAGCCTAAATGACAGATTCACCATCCAATTGAATTTTCAATTCTGTCCAGAACCAAGCCGACATCCAAGTCCACCTAATCCATTTTCAGTTATACTATTTTTTTGTTATTACTGTGTTTTAGACTAATTCTTCCTATTTCCGTCCAGTTCAACCTGTAATTCACCTAAAGAAATGCCTCTTAAGGGAAAGGAAATTGCAAAAATCCCAAATCCTCTTATTCATCCACAAGTTGACTTGCATCATACTCCCCTGGTCGACAAAGACTGTAAAATCATTGAGTCTTCCTCTCATTTTTGTTTATATGAAATCTACCGCTGCATGGAAGACCAGTTGGTTGATTAGAAAAATGAAATTAAGAAGTTGCATGATGAAGTGAGGAACTAAAACATATGAAGGTAGTTGCAGATATTTCACATGTAGCCGAGTTGCAAAGGACAAAAATTCAAATTGAAGTTTTGCAGAAGGAAATCAAAGAATCTTACCTTGGAAACAAACTAGGTTTGGCAAAGGAGATTCTATGGGAAGAAATTATTGAATTAGTCAAGGATATATGGCCCTATATTAAGATAATCTTTGATCAAAAAGACTTGTTGGAGAAAGCTCAGGAAGCTATTGAAACTATCTCCAAGGAAATTGAGGACATGCTAGAAGTTTCCACTGAGGTAATCAAGTTTTTGAATTCTAAAGATAGCTATGAGCTTGAAGAATTAGGTATAAATGATAGGAAAACAACCATATTTGAAGTGAAGAAAATCATCACAAAGAAAAACCTCATTCTTCAGTTGGAGGAAAAATGCAACAATGTTAATGTCATAGTTCAAATATTTTTCAGTAGGTTAGAACCCTTGACCAGCAAGGGTTTTCCCTCTATGCTTGTGATAAACGAAAAATTAATTCCCATTGAAGATTATGTTCGAAAGCTTACAGAGGTAGGTACCAATGCAACTTCAGTTTCAAAAAAAATAGGTGCAACAACACCAAGGTTTGTGTTGAATGCACTCAGAGATTCCTTTTTCATTCTAAATGAAATTAGACATATATTTCCAGTAAAACCTACTTTTACTAAGTATATAGAAATGGATGAAGTTTACCGAAGAGTAACTAAGTTGTCTATCCTAGATAAGAAACGTTGGGAACAGTTAACTGATTTACTTGACTGAAAAAAGGATCAAACAACCTTCAGTGTTTCCAGGAATAGGTCATCAACAGTTCAACAGTTTTCAGCTTTTCTAGGAATAGTCACCAACAACTCAACACCAAAATAGTGACAAATCGACTATCAATTTATATTCTTGATTTTGTGTTGATCTATTTTTGTAAATTTCTTTAAGATGTTTTCTCAGCTCTAAGATTGTATAAATAACTCCCTTCCACAAGTTATCAAGGTTTTAACCCTTGACAGAAACATTTGTAAGCATTAAATGTACTTGTCTTTTTCTGAATCATTAATCCAAAAGCAAAGGATTCTGAGTTTTGATTCATACAATTTTGTTTTCTCTATAAGTTTTACAGTTTTCATTTATTGTGTTATTTCTTCATATTCTTAAGTTTTATAGAGATAAAGAGGTAAGAATAATTGTGTTTCAATTTACTCCTATAAGCTTCTGAAGTGATCACCTTTAAAGAGAATGAATTATATAAATTGTTTGTTTAATTAATTCCCTCTAAATCATATAATCATCAACATCTTTTATAATCTTAGGCTTATTTTGTTAAACTTTATGAACATTGTTTGAAGGTTTTCTTACTTATGATTATTTAATTTTCTATTAGATACTTGTAATAGTCATATCATCTTTCAGTTTCTGCTCATCACTAAACAAGCTATATCACTGTGGATTTTAATAGCAACCCTCTATTTAAATATCAATACTATTCAAAAGCTTAGGTATCACTGTTTTATATCTGTTTCATACATTGGTCCTCCAAAATTAAAAAAAAAAACCCCAAAAAAATATCTTATATGACTTGGCATGATATCTAACCATTATCATCTCAGATATACAAAAAGATGACATTCTTGTTGCAGGTTTTAACATGCATGAAATAAACGTCCTCAAAAGAAAATTGGCAAACGCATTTGCAATGAATGCTTTGGATGCTGCAAAACAAATCCTTGGTATGAGAATAACTAGAGACATGAAGAATTGCAAATTAACATTGTCTTAGAGTGAGTACATACAAAAGGTGTTGAAAAGGTTTAATATGCAGAATGCAAAACCAGTTAGTATACCTTTGGCTAGCCATTTCAAACTAAGTAAGGAAATGTGTCCCAAGACTCAGGAAGAAATGGATTATATGTCTAAATTTCCATATGCATCAGTAATTGGAAGCTTAATGTATGCAATGGTCTGCACAAGGCCTGATATTGCACATGCAATGGGAGTTGTAAGTAGGTACATGAATAATCCAAGAAAAGAACATTGGATGGAAGTGAAGTGGATTCTCAGGTATTTGAGAGGTACCACAAATCAAGCATTATGCTTTGGTGGTTCAAACATTGCTCTACAGGGATATGTTGATGTAGATATGGTGGGTGATAGAGATAACAGGAGGAGCACCACAGGGTATGTGTTTACTATAGGTGGAACAACTATCAGTTGGGTTTCAAAACTGCAAAGTGTTGTTGCACTCTCAACAACGAAAGCGGAGTATGTTGCTGCTACAGAGGCTAGTAAAGAAATGATTTGGTGACAACGGTTTCTCGATCAATTAGGTAAGAAGCAGGAGTTGGGCAGGTTATATAGTGACATCCAGAGTGCCATACATCATGTAAATAACTCTGCATTTCATTCCAAGACTAAACATATACAGCTTAGGTACCATTTCATACGGTCAGTGTTGGAAGATGAACAGTTGAAGCTGGAAAATATAAACACTAGCCAGAATCCTGCAGATATGTTAACAAAAGTTGTAACTAGGGAGAAACTGAGATTCTGCTCAATTTTAGTAGGTCTTCAAGTATGATGAAGAAGATGAGAAACATCCAAGTCAAAAGTGGAGTCATTGTCCAGCAAATGAAGCAATGGTGGAGTTGCTATAATCAGTCTCCAAGTTGGAGATTGTTGGGTGTGGAGCCTGATTATCTTCTTTATGTAGAGGTATCATAGCATTGGACCCTAGTTCGTAATGTGGAGGCAACAGCACCCCTAATATTTTCACTTTTAGGGGGTCCAAGGGGGTGACAATGATCTTTAGGAGCCCCCCCTAGTAGGGGATCGGGGGAAGCGCTCCCGAAGCTAAAAATAGATGTAAAATTTCCTTGTAAAATGTTGTAATTTCGTAGTCCATCTGGGTTGTTCATTAGGTAGATATCTGACAGTAGAAGTTATGTTTAATTTATGTTTTTTTTTTCCTAGAAGGAAACCCTTCTCTATATATGAGGGAATTATATTGCGTCTATGTAGATCTGTATTCTGAGTGAGAAAGAAAGAGGATATTGTGTGAGAGAAAAGAGGGAATTACAACGGATCTATTGTAGGTTGTATCTCTTTAGTTTGTTGGATAGTATAAAAGGAAGGACTGGTTGTTTCTCCATGGAAGTAGCCTAAGTTGGGTGAACCACGTATATCTATGTCTCTTTTAATTTATTAGTTTATATGTCTGCAATATATTTAATGTGTTCCATTGCTCTGTAATATATATAATTTTCTAAAAAAATCATACCTCATTGGTAGCTCATAAATAAGGTACACTTACAATTTTGTTCACTTCCTACCACAACAAGTCAAACTAGCATCTTTGACCAAATCATCATGTATAAACATATCACATCAGGTTAGCTGAAAACACAACCATCATAGATGAAAATCATAAATCACATGTAACCATCATAAACTAGAATCAGAGATCACATGTATAATAAAAGTAAATAAAATATTGATACTTATCTATTGGCTTGTTGGGGCCTGACGAGGTGATTTAGCCAAACAAATCCTAGTACTACTGGCCCTTTTGGCAACAGTCCGTGGAGCGCGAACTGAGGTCTCACTTGAAGTAGTATGGGAGGGTGTTAGAACCAGGTTTCCGCACTCGGGAGATGTTTGATGTTTTCAAGTGGTCCGCAATTCGACCCTGCGCGCATGTTGCTACATGCACTTAATCGTACCTCGTAGCCTGAGATGTTGCCTTCGCGCAGCCCTACTCGGGGGCCAAACAATGTTCTTACCCAAGTCCTTACTAGCAACCCTTTATTAGTTGACTAACTTAGCTTATTTGTACACTTTCAGTTATACTTAACAATATTCACAATTCATACAAGTGCGCATAGTAAATAAACAGTATAATTGCAAATGATATCAAACATGTAATACTCAAAAAAGATGTACGGAATTGGTAACAAAACCTTTCTTTATTAATCTCTTTTCCAGTTACAGACTCTACTCTACCTTGCGCACTCGGCTGTAGGGGTCCGCGCACTCAACTGTGGACTCCACTAGGCCTCTGTGCACTCAGCTGCAAAGCCTCTTCCTACTACTACAACCCAAGATGCACTTAGACTCTTCCTCTATGCTTCACTATCTTATTCTATCCATTAGATTCTCCATTCCCCTCTTTAAAACTTATATCCTCGCTCTATTTATACAATCCCATGGTCCATAGACCTTGGGTAGGCCGACATTACATTCAAACTTAAGGCAGACCACCCTATGACTCTAACATACATTTCGTGCCCATAATTAGTGGAGCTTTACAATAATATCACTCAAAACTTGGGCTTTGATCCCCAAAACATGCTGTGGTGGGATTCATGCCCAACAGGCCCCCAACACAAACATCGTGACTAGCCCTCGAGTCAATCTGTGGGCGCAACGATCTTGGCGCGCAGTCCCTCCAACTACTCTAGAACGATACTAATATCGGCAGTGCACTGAGCTGCTGCTTGCTGAACCTGCTGCATCCATTCTTCTAAGCCCTCCATGTCTAACTTGTTCCCTTACATCTATACTGACATCTGTTGTGTATGTTTATAATCTCGTGCCTCTTTTTGGCTCCTTGGAGCGTGAAGACTGTGCTTTGGCTGGCTAGTCAGATAGCTAGCCCACCCGTGTAGGGCTTCAAACCACTGCCATTTACTTTGCCTGGGAAGGTCTCTCCATTTAGTTTGACTACCTGGACCACGCCTCCATCTGTGACCTCCTTTACCACGTATGGTCCTAGCCAGTGCATTCTGATTTTTCCTGGAAATTTTTCAAACTTACTATCATACAACAACACTAAGTCATTTACCTTAAAGGTGCGCAACTTGATATGGTGATTGTACCAGGATTTTCACGCTAACTTTTGTACCTACTGATGAAATCCTGCCAAAAACCATTCTTCCTCAAGTTCTTCCAATTGCACGAGCCATTCCTCTAGAGTTTCGCGGTCTGTCATTCCTATGAGCGCTACTATTCACAAACTAGGTACAATATATTCCATTGGCATGACAGCTTCCACACCATAAACTAACTGGAAGGGTGTCTGTCCCATCAGCTTCTTGCATATTATCTTGTAAGCCCATAGCACAATAGGCACGTGCAGGTCCCAATCGTTTCGCTGCACATTGCACACTTTGGTCAGTGCAATCTCCACTATTTATTGAAAGTTTCTACAATCCCATTAGATTGTGGGTGGTATGGTGTACTCTTCTGATGATACACCTAGAACTCTTCAGTGAGTGCATTGATGGTTTCATTTAGGAAATGTGTTCCATCATCACTCATTAAGATTTTTGGACAGCCAAATCGGTTAACATGTTTTCGAGCAATAACTTTGTAGTTGTAGCGGCCATGCAATCTTTGAACGGATGTGCTTCCACCCATCATGTCAGATACTCCATTGCGGTGATGATGTAGCACACGCCCGTCTTTCCCTGAGGTTTGATCGGTCCCACGAAGTCGATTGCCCATTTTTCAAACGGTTGCAGTGTCATTTGTGGATTTTAATGGCATCTCGTCTCTCCGCGATGGTTTTCCAGTCCTTTGACATATATCGTAGCCCTTACAGTGTGATTTCAAATCTTGGTGCAATGTTGGCCACCATAGCCCTGCGTGGAGAATCTTTTATGTAGTTGCTTGTCCTGCATATTGTCCTCCTGCAGCACCCCCATGTGCTTCCACAAGGATTTGACTTAGTTAAAATTCAAGTATGTATCTTCACAATATCTCATCATTTCCCATTTTGTATAGGTGCCCGCGATGGCAAAAAGATTCGTCGCGTGCACCACCAATTCCTTCTTTTGTTGGACAAAGTATTCCTTCAGCGCGGTCCCTATGGTTAGAAAGTGATTATATCTTTGAAGTGTCCGTCTGTGATGCACATAGAAAAAAGTTGAGCGTCAGGTAGTCCCTCCTCCAAATTAGCGGGTTCCTCGCCTGTCTCAATGCATGACAAGTGATCTAATCCTGCGTTTAGTCATCCCAGCTTTACTATGACATCAAAATTATATTCCTGGAACAATAAGAGCCACCTACATATGCGCCCCCCCAACACAGGGTTATTGACTAGGTATTTCAATGTGAAATGGTTGGTATACATCTTGAAATGTCCTTCGAGAAAATAGTGTCGGTATTTTTGGAGCACATACACCATCACCAACCCCTCACGCTCAGTGGTGGAATAGTTCTTCTCTGCTTTGGACAACCTCCGGCTTGCAAATGCAATAGGGTGATCCAAGCCTTCCCTGCCCTCCTGTGTGAGCACTGCTCCCAGCGCGATACATGATGCATCAACATGGACATGAAACTCCACATCCCATTTTTGGAAGACCAGGATTGGAGCGGAGGCCAATTTCCCTTCAGGACATCTAAACATTTCATGCAATCGTCATTCCAACAAAATGTAACATCTTTTTTCAATAGTTTTCCATCGGCGCAGTGATTTGGGCATAGATTTTGATAAACTTTCTGTAGTACCTGGTGTGTCCCAAGGTAGCGCATAGCCGTTTAACACTTCGCAGTGCTCCCGAATTTAGAATTACTGCAATATTCACAGGGTCCACCATCAGTCCCTATCTGCAGACCACATGTCCCAACAGGTTTCCAAGGGAATGAGGAATGTGCACTTCTTAAGGTTCAACGCAGTCTAGTGTCGGCAAGTATCCAGTATCCAGTATCAAGCATAAGCTTTCTACATGGTGCTTAACTAATCCGAAGATAGTCCAATCATCCAAATAGACCTCCAAGTACTTGTGGATGTATTCTTTGAACGTAGCAACATCAATGCATGAAAATATCGCTGGTACGTTCTTCAATCCAAATGGCATAATGGTGTATTAAAGCATTCCCATTCCATTGCGAAGGTCACTTTTCCCTGTCTTCCGGCGCAATCTTCATCTGATGGTACCCTAAGAACCCATCCATGAACGAGTATGCTTCTTGTCGCCAACATTTTCCAATACTTCATCTGTGAATGGTATCATAATGGGTCATGTACACAGACGTCGTTCAGCTTCCTAAGGTCCACACATATTCTTATTTCACCCTTCTGCTTCTTCTCCTACACTACCATAGGACTCACCTAATTGGATTCTTCCACTAGCTCAATAATTCTGGCTGCGAGCATTTTGTCTAATTCTCTGCAGACCTTTTCCTTATATTTCGGATTCAAGTGGTAAGGCCTCTACTTCACCAGCTTTGCGTCGGGTTTTACAGTGATCTTCATCATCCCTAAGTCACCAACAATCCCTTTTAAATCTGTAATTTTTGTCGAGAACAAGTCTTGGTATTTGCGGAGTAACTCAATGACCTTATCCATTGTGGCATCATCCCAATAGTCTCCAAACGTTGCATACTTTGGTTCCGCCTTCGTTCCAATGTTTACCTGCTTTGTTTTCAGTGGCACGATGATGTCAGGATCCTCAATCAATGGTCCTCGAACCTCATGACAACCTTCCGTTTTTGGAATGTTAATATTTCGTGGGTCCTCATCATCCTCCTCAACATTTACATTGTAACACTCTAGCGCGCAGCTCAGTTGTGCCACCCATTCTAGCTGAAGCACTCTCATTGGCTCCTGGGGTATTTTAAAGATAGTTGCTTTCACTGCTTGTAGTGCATTGTCAATAGTATCCAACCAACGATCTTCAAACGTGAAGGTTAGCAGGAATTCTTCGCATAAGATATCCCATTCGCTCGTGCCATGGCGGAGCTCTATCTCAGTATACCAATTCATGGGTATGACATCCAGAGTATGACAGAACAAATGCACCCATTCAGGCTGTAGCTCTTCCTCGTAGACCTTGGTCCATTTTGCAAGATGTGTACATGGATCATCTCGTCGGTCATACTTGTCTACTAGTTGCATCTGTGGTTTCCAAAACTGTAAGCGCATCATCCTTCTGCATCCATGCCAAATCCTCAAATCTTCTCTGATGCGTACCCCACCACCTTGTGGGCGTAGCGCGTAGTGCCCATTTCAGAGCGTCCAAACACTACTATTTCAACACTTCTCTTTCAAATTTGTCCAAGAATTCATCCATCGTTGTTAACCCATCATACATAGGAAGATTTTTGACCTCAGTTGTCATGCAGTGCAGTGAGTGATATTATCATCATGTTGCAATTGAGTGTGGTTACCTCGTGTAACCAGTTCTGCCATCATTCTGTTTCCTCATCTATATTGGAGGTGCGGCTTTCTCGCTCCCACGAAATCCATCCATCTGCTGTAGGATTCACCCAATCGTATTCCCGAGTGGTTATCTTGTAGATACAATCTAGCTCATCGTTGCTTTCGTCGTCGTGCACTGGCTCTATGTAGCGCGATCCTTCCACAGGGTTTAAAGGTACCATGATGCACAGTGACTTTTTCTCAAAATCATTTTGTGCTTCTTCAGGTTTATCAATATGTTCATATCAGTGGCCCAATCTATTCCCAGTAGTCTGGGATAGGGATTGTTTTCATCGACAATCTCTATCACTTCGAAATCTACAAGCGCGCTTTCACCTTCGATGTATACCATTATTCCCTGTAATCTCCCATCGGTAGGATCTTCTACCAGTTCACCATTCGCAATTAAATAGGATACCATTGTAACACAGGTCTGCCCATGCGTTCCCATGTCTATTTTGGCAAACACATTTGTGTCCAATCTGAGATCTAGAATTACTTGACCCATTTTGTACTCTTTGATTTGAGCAGTCAATCTCATTTCCCTTCCTGTTCGCAATTCATGCTTTCCAAGTTTCTGGACTACGCATAGTTCTCCAACCCCAGCGCACCCAATGATAAGTTCATGTAGTCCTTTTACAGCCTTGTTGTCACGTAGCAGTTTCATGCATGTCTCCAGAAAGATAGTGAGCATTGAAGGATCCATCCCCTATTCTAGTTGATCCTTACGACCTGAAGTGGAGGCCTCCGTGAAGCTCTTCTTAGCTTCCATGAATGTCTCCTTTGCGAACACCCAAATCAAATTCAGGTTCCTTTGTAGGAGCCTTGCGCACCCACGCACTTTCTTCTGACTACTTACCTTTGTCATCTCCTGTTGTGATACCACTTCAGAGCACTATGTTTACATTTGGGTCCTTTTCGCGTGGCTCAAACCTCATCATTTGCAAATTCTGAGTCGGGGGAGGCTGGAGTACTCCTTTATTGTGTAACCTCGCTATCAGTGTAGTGCAGTCCTCCATCTCATGATCAAATTGGATAAACTATAAACATGATGCTCTCATTGGATTTGTACAATCGCAGGCATAATGCCCTGGCCCTCGGCAATTGTAACAAATCATTTTTTCCGCGACCTCTTCTAGTCCCATTCCACCTCGACCTCGTTTGCACCCCTGAAATCCAGTGCACGCCATCCCTGCATTTGGATCGAGGGCTCGCATTTCGGTTTGCACTCTGTAGGCAAGGAGTTCAATCCATCATCAACTTGTAACTTTTTTAGTTGTGCTCATCATGGCCTACCAACATGCAGAAATTATAGAACAATTGTTGGGACACCTGTGTATACTTCCATAATATGTGACAATTATCTATAGTGTGTTTTCCTCCTATCAAAACAATTGTGCACCATAATGCAGCCGTTGCGCTTGGTCATACTTGTGCCTATGGTCTTAATGGCATCGTCCTTCCTCCCGTCAAGTATTTCGCAAAGACCGGACAATGGTCCTTGTCATGCCCCTTGCCTTTGCATTTTATGCACCATACCTCCTCACGTGCCTCTGGCTGAGTTTTCTTATCCTGTTTCAAAATTTGCATTTCCAGACACAAATTTTGTAGTTGCACGTGGATTTGTTGGACTCCCAGGCCCAAACCTTGTATTGGGGTCTTGTGCAGTCTCATTGTAATCTCCAAAGCCTCGGCCTAGGTGGATAACTTCTGTTGCAATAGCGCCATCCTCAAATTCAGCTTTAGTGACCCTACAAACCATGTGCAGTGTTGTCCATCCGTCAAGGTCATGTTGGCTTCGTGAATCATACTCTTCAGTCTCTGATCCAGATCCCACAAGGTCTCGCCTGGAAGCATCACAATTTCTTTAAACCCAATAATCGATTGTGTCTCCGACTTTGGCCTGCTAATTTCCCTGTTCAACATAGTCTGGATATCTGTGATCCCTGCATTTGGATGGTCATTAAAATGCTTAATGTACCATGTTAGTGTGCGATCCTACAATGAACTTACCAGTGTTGCCTTCTTAAAATTGTCATCCATGACTCTTTGTGCTTCCTATACAACTTTTACCACGAACCAAAATTGGTCCAGATCTTCGTTCCATACTCCTCTGAATACCGGCAATTTTATTGCACTCGCCATATTGAACTATGGTGGTGGTGGAGGTGGTGCAGGCGAATATGGAGGTGAAGATGGTGAGACTGGTGGTCATGTAGGTGGAGGTGGTATGTGTGGAATTCACTACCTTATAAGACTGATCATGCTTCTCGGAGAAACTTTCGCGAGATCTTCATCACTTTCCCACTGAGGCGAAATCAAGGGCTATTTTCTATCTCCGCGCTACCTTTGTTCCTATAGATCCACCCACTTCATGTAGTCCCAAACATCAATTTATTCGCATAACCTGCTTTTCACACAATATCATTTTAATCCAAGTGTTCAACGATTTAATGTACTTACCTTGCAGTCCCTTGAGGAAGCGTCGTTCCACCTCGCTATAGTTGACGGCCGTATCTACCATGAACTCGGTGATAAACCCTCCTATAATTTGATCAAGCCAATGGTCCACAGTGTGCGTGGTATTATCTTTTGATGCTTCTACTCTGCGCACCAATTCTAGAGTCCACACAATCGGTCTATCGAGCCTACACCTTCCCTACTATCTGCTAGCTTCGCAATCCACTCATATAACTCAGAGGGGAAGGATGCAAATAAAATTTCATGGATTTCCGTATATAAGTAGTGCTCCAACCATTGTTCCTTTTGATACTTGCCAATTCCTGTTTTCCTGTGTCGCGGACTCGTGAATCTTTCTATCCAACCACCCTTCAATTTCTTTCTTTTTCAGATTCCAACGACACGACATTAGACATGCCTCATGCAGATCTCAGTCCTGGCAACGGAACCATTTGTTGGCTTGTTGGACTTGACCCAAGTTCAGAGGTGATTTAGCCAAACAAATCCCGGTACTACTGGCCCTTTCAGAAACAGTCCGCGGAGCGTGGACTGAGGTTTCACCCGAAGTAGTATGGGAGGGTGCTAGAACAGGTTTCCACACCCTGGAGATGTCTGATGTTTTCAAGTGGTCCGCAGTTTGACCCTGTGTGCACGTCACTACACGCACTTACCCATGCTTGCATCCTGAGATTGCCTTCGCACAGCCCTACTTAGGGTCCGAGCAGTGTTCTTACCAAGTCCTTCCTACCAACCCGATATTAGTTGACTAACTTAGCTTATTTGTATCCTTTCAATTATACTTAACAATATTCATAATTCATACAAGTACATGCAGTAAGTAAACAATATAATTGAAAATGATATCAAATGTGTAATACTAAGAACATATGCACAGAATTGGTAACAAAATCTTTCTTTATTAATCTCTTTTCCAGTTATAGACTCTACTCTACC